>NW_019014419.1:37500-56399 GCF_000150535.2 Carica papaya | reverse complement strand
ATTTTTCCTGTGGCCAAATCGGAGCCAAAATCCTGGCCAAACGGCCGGAAAACACGACCGAAACCCAGGGGCGCCGCCGCGCCCCTCCTCGGTTTTTGCCTCCGATGAGGCCCTTCCCGGTCTCCGTTTGATGCAATTTTTATATCACCGTGATCACCATTCTTTTCTCTACAGGTTGATCGGAGCCGAATCACCAAAACACGAACCTCGCCAGAGAGCCGCCGCACCCGAGAGCACCGCCGCCGGTAAGCTTCAGTTTTTCGTAATTTTTTGGCCCCCCGAGGGCCCTAGGGTTGTTTTATCATAGGGACCGATATAAGTGTGGCCGAATTCGGCCGAAAACGGTCAAAAATGGCCAACCTGAGGCGAATCGCTTCCGCTTGCGGTGGCGCCGTTGCCAGAGTACGACGGAGCCGCCGTGCCGGAGTTACGATATTGGCCGAAAGGGGCCCTGCGCTTAATTTGGGATTTTTTTGGAACACGTGCAGGTACCAGTAGTGCGTTTCAGTTCCCCGGGAAAAATTCAGGAAAAATTAGGGATAGCCTGTAGGCGCACTTTGAAGCCGTATTCGGACCCCGAAACGAGTAAGGACCCCTCACCCTATTTCCTATCACGGTATTAAAGTTCAATAATGATAAAACGGTAATTCTTGAATCAACGAATGTGTGAAATTGCTTAAGGTCGCCAATGGAGCCCGAGTCTAGTGTGTTGGTCGGTTAACTGTTATTTGGCATATTTTACGGTTTTAAATGCAGTATGAGGTCTGATGTTTTTATTTCATAGTTTCATGTGCATATATCACTGTTTTATTGATTATGGGTTGAATGACTGAGAACCCGATGTTGTATGTTGTCTTATTTGGCATAAATTACTAGTTGATTGTTTGTGTGTGATTTGATGATGCTGACTGAGGAAAAGGGGAATGAAAGGTTATGTAAATTGATAATTGTATAATGTGGTCAACCTGACTAGATATCCTGGGAGATGGTGGACGGACCGGGTCCGTAGGGAACCCTACCGGGATTGTGGTCTCTCATACCGGACGGGGTATGGGGAAGGCCCGTTTCATCCTCATACCAGACGGGGTATTGAGGTTTATAGTTTTGGCGCCCATACCGGACGGGGTATGGGGACGGCCCTGGAATCTGATTACGAGTGTTAAGGGTTCACGGGTAGCGGGACCCCCTATGGATCCCCATGGATACTAGTAGGCTGGTAAAAGAGGAAAAATATGTTGTGTAATGATTGAATTACAAAAGGCGTGATAAGTATTATGTTATACAGGTTATATGATTTCATGATGATGATAATGTTATTGCTTTCGTATATTGTTTTATGAATTTCACCGAGGTAAGTGGATGGTAAAGGATTTATTATTGATAAAAGGATTTGTTGTAAATTATGCTTCATTGGTCTTTTTGTGTTTTCTACCCACCTTTACCTCCGTGACGGTGAGATATTGTGATGTCTTTACTGGGCTAGTGTAGCTCATTCCTTATTTAATCATTTCAGATCAGGAAGACATTGTTCCCGAGTCCGTTCTGCAGGAAGACGACGAAGGGGACGCCTAAAGACTCCATAGTCATATTCATAGCTTTTACTTTCGAGTTTCTCTTTTAGTTAGTTTGATCTTTTATATTTTGAGCACGTTTTTGATTTTAGTGTAAGGGATGTTGATCGAAATTCTGACTTCGCTTCCGCATTTGACATTTTTAATACACATATTTCATTTTAAATTTCCGGGGCCGTTACACATATCTAATAGTTGTTGGCTTCGAACAACTGAAGGACTATGATTGCGCTTGAGTTTAGATATTTTTTTGATGTGATATGAGCTATTAGAGTTTGAATGATCTAAATCCATCTCGATTAACCTAATAGGGTTTTCATTCGTGGTGGTTTGATTCAAATTCTCGCTCTTTATTCCTATCTACGCTATGATACCATGCAACAAATCAAGATTTCACTATTTATTCCTCCTAAATATCAAGGTTTATCAATAATATATGAAAGAAAAGCAAGAAAATACATTCTTCTTTTGGAGAGGCACATAGCAGAGTCACCTAAGAGAGAGAGAGAAATCCTATTAAAGTTTTCCAACTATTGATCGAATGAGAGTTTCTAGAGAAAACAAGGTATTTATACATCAGTTAATGGTGTGTACGCATAACATAGTTGCACTGCCTCTACGAGTTTAATAAAATGTTGCATTTTGGCTTTAGCTTGGCTATTGATTTAGACTTGCTCATGGTGAGCTTAGACATTTAGACATCCCAAATCCAGCAACAATTAACAAAAAGTATGTTCAATTTTTTTTTAAAAGAAGTAATTAAAAAAGATTTAATTGTATATTTATATTAGTTCATATGTTAAACTTATGAGTAATTTCGGATATTTATTTTTGAAAAATAAAAAATATAGTTAACTTGCAATCAAGCAAGACCAAATTGTATCACATTAACTAAATACAAATAAAGCTCCAAATCCTTCGAATCAAATTTTAATAAATCTTAAGCTTCTAAGATATTTATCATGGAAATCAATTAGATTTCCTTAGCAGCTTAAGATTTCCAACCTTGATCTTACATCAACAACTCCTTATATCTTAGTTCTTGGTTCTTTTGTGGTTTATTCTTTTTATTTCATTTCTTCACTTATTACTTTATATTGATTTATGTTTGGTATTCTACGTGGTTCATGTTGGCTATATGTGTTTATATATACATTCTTTAACAATCTTTTTTGCCAGATTTTTGTATTAAGGAGTAATTGTTGGTACTTGTTGGCATCTTGAATCCAATAAAATACTATTTTACAGTGAATAATATAAGGCAAAGTTTAGGTACTATAGAATTGAGGATAAACAATTAAGCATCTTGTGTTGGGAATCCTACGTAGCCCACATTTGCAAAGGAAAAAAAAAAAAGGTTTGTGATTGTTACCTACTAAAACCACTTAAAGTAAGACAAAATTAAGTTTAAAAACTTACATGGTTGGTGGAATTTTAGCCATCATCATAGCCAATCACACATTTTCTATCCAGCCAAACACTACTCTTATCGTAATCGCGGCCTTAAAATATATATGTGTGTGTATATGTATGTATGTAGTGCTTCCTCTTTACAATTTCGTTTTTTTAATTATGATTTTTGACAGGGTGCCTTTTTTTTTTTTTCTTTGTCTCTATCTTCCATCATCTTTTGAATCATCTCTCTGTGTCACACTGTGTGCGCACGCACAGACTTCTCCTTTTTTTTTTTTTGGATTTGTGATTTTATAGTGGTGCACACAAATATATGTATAATATAATATTATATGTATATGTCTATGCCGTGATGATAAAATAATATCATATTGGAGATGACTAAAGAACGAAACTTTGTGCACTTGAAATTAAGAAAACGTTGGTGGCGACAATTGGGTATATATATATACACACTTACACACACATATATATACATATACATTAAGCAGAAGGAAGTTGGCAGAAAGATCGCCTCACCTTCTACAGGTATGCAAATTCCTTCGTAGTTCTATTTGATCAACATAACAGACTATATATGTTGATCAATGTTGGCATCTATGCATATATGCATTTATATATGTATATCCGACTCACTGGGACAATATGCATGCACATGCATTAGCTCATACCACATAGCACGTTAAATTGTTCTTATGATTTTTCATATAGATTTTGAAGATACGTAGTTCTTGTAACTGGTATATATGGTTGATTTAGTATATGTATACATGGTGAGAAATAAATTTGTGTGAATATGCATGTTAGTAGGTGCAAATTTCTATGAACTCTAATTATTAATTAGCTTTTTATTATAGTCAATTAATTAATTTACTGTATTAAATAATTGGCTTTTATTATACTCATTAATTCCAAACAAATTTTCTTCAGACATTTTTATTTGAAGGATTATATCACCATTTAAGGTTTATGCCTTTGGCTTTTAAATTTCTCTTTTACTTACAAGTTAATGGGATAATTGAGATAGAAATTATATTCACAAAAATTTTAGAAAAAATTATTTTAAATAAATTTATATATTTATTAATTAAGTAATACATATACATAAATTATAAAACAATATAAATAAATAATATATATAATAGTACAATTTAATTTAAATTATAAAAAATATATATCAAAAGAAATTATATTAAGAAACTTGTAAGGAAAATTATATAACTAGTAAATTGTAACAACATATCTAAAAAACTTTATATATATACACAGACACTCCACTTAAAGAGATAAATATTAATTTAAAATTAATAAAAAATTTACTGCTTCATCTT
This sequence comes from Carica papaya, assembly GCF_000150535.2. The sequence continues at coordinate 52,084 of NW_019014419.1, read as the reverse complement.
TAAAAGTTTTGATTTTTTTTTTTTTTTTCATTCAAAATAAAAGTGGAGGACCATAAGGGCATTTTTGCCTTGAGAGACTTGAGAGAATTTCCCTTATTGATGTATCCCACAAAGAAACTTCCATAAATTGATTGCTTCATATATATCTGTATAAATATTATTAATTAATTCCCAGATTTGTTCCACCATATATATATATATATATATCATAAAAACAGTTATCTGGTGAAGAATCATGTAGACCAGGTTTATTCATATATAATTAATATATATATTTTAAAATATCAGGTTTTGTTGAAGCTTCGAATTTTCCAATACACCATTGAAAATCCATCCTGACCCTAGTGTTAGCCTATACATATATATACACACATACACGCGTATACATTGTTTCTTGGACTTATAGGAGGTTCTGTTGTTTGTATATAAAAGATTTCTGGGAGGCTAATTTGTCAATTCAATATTTGTGAATGCGATTTAATATTAATATTTTGTGCAACATATATAGTAATTTTACTGACTTAATTAACAATTTAATATAAGTTTAGGTTTCCATTAAAAAAAAAAAAACTATTTAAAACTATTAATCTCTAGTAAGTACAATCATAGTGACAGCTTTAAGAAATATATACTTGTATAAAATATATATATATATATATATTCATCAAATGATATATATCCACTCATTATAATATAATACAAATAACTTTTAATATAAAAATATAATTTAACTTGAATCAATAAAGAAAATGACCAGAGAAAAAAGAAATTGTTTATATATATATATATATAGAACATAGAAGCTGGGATTGCATGGTTTCTAATTAGTACATGAATGTCAATATAATACTCATTTGCATATGGGTATGATTTCTGGGGAAGGCTTTCCTTAATCATTTTATTATGGGTATGATATGGAGGGAAGGTTTTATTTGCATCCCTAATAAATATTGTATTAAAATTGTGTTTTTAATACAAGTCGGTTTACGTTTTCTTATATTTTATATAATATTTATAATAAATGAATCGATTTAATATAAAAATTACGAAAAATTTATTTTTAATAATCAAAATTGTTATCAATTAATTAAAATAAATAATTTGTTTTGATTCACATTGCTTGAAATTGTAGTCAAACTAATTTGTTTTCTTTTCAAAATATATTAAAAAGAGAGACTAACCTTGACTACCTTTCAATTTCCACAACTGAGGCAGGTCCATCTGCAACTTAGCAATGTTGAAAGAACTTTAAATTCAGTTCAAGCACTTTTGTCTTTGTCTTCAACTTTTTACCTTTCTAGCTTTTGGCTTTTTGTAATTTCCCACGTTCTTGAGAATATTAAAAATTAATTTGGAGTTCATTGCTTATAACTAAATAATTTCCTTCAACCAATTCAGGAACAAACGCTACCAAGCTACTTTGCACGATCGGAAAGCTATTATATCATGGCTGATGAGGTTAATGATCTGCAGCCGGCTGAGCGCAAACCGAAGATGCCATTCCTGGTTTTCTTCAAAGATGCAAGGTACATTTTTTCAGTTTCTTGAATATTCAGACTTGTTCTTGAGAGGGTCAAGTTGTTAGATTTCGATTGATGTTTTCTAAGTTTGCAAGATCTCTTTTCTGTAGGCTTGTGTTTAAGATGGATCCACTTGGTCTCGAAATTCTGAGGATTGCATTCCCTGCAGCCATGGCATTAGCAGCTGATCCAATTGCTTCTCTGATTGACACAGCATTTATTGGACATATCGGTACTCATCTATCTTCTAAACTCTTTTTGGTTAACTTAACATTATATATATTTCAACTATTAGCAAACAAGTGTCACTTGTAAGTTAAGTCAGAGTTCACTGCATTCATATAAAGTTACAAGAATTTTGCTTGTGAATCTCCTTATCCTATAATATTTTTATACTTCACTATACTGAGAATAAAATGTAATTGAAATTGTATATAGTTCAAAAATAATAATATCAGTCAAGATGTTAGTACATTTGTTAGCAAACATTACTTATAAGTTAATGTTCAATTACCTCAAATGAGTTTATGAGAATTTTTTCTTGTGAATTTTCTTACTCTAATATATGTGTAATACTTTATTATACGTGAGATAGGAATGTGATTAAAAACCATATAAATCAAAAACCGTCAATCTATTAGTAGGGTTTAATTTCTTTATATGAAGTTATACAAGAATTTTTCTTGTGAATCTTCGGATTCTAACATATATAACACTTTATTACACGTGAGACAGAAATGTGATTAGTATGAGGTTCAATAATGTGTAACAATATTATTAATCTGATTTTACAACTGTATTTAGGGCCAGTGGAGCTTGCTGCTGTAGGAGTTTCCATTGCCATATTCAATCAAGCTTCGAGAATTACAATATTCCCTCTGGTTAGCATTACGACTTCATTTGTTGCAGAGGAAGATACAGTCGGAAAAATCAGTATGGAGGCATCAAAAGCTGAGAAAATTAATGATAAGTGTTCGCCAAAAAGCACTGAAATGAAGGAACTGATAACAGAAGATGTGACTGCGGACAAATTAGAAAGAGGTGCCACCACAAGTGTTGCTGGAACAAAAGAGTCAATGCAAGAAACTGGTATTCTCACTTCCCCCTTTCTTAACATATATATATTTATATGAACTCTTGAATTTAGGCTATATCTAGCACTGTAAATATAGGTAAGAAAAGCAGTGAGAAGGCTATATCTAAAGGCGAAAGGCGATACGTCCCTTCAGCATCAACAGCACTTGTAATTGGAGCAATTCTGGGTCTGTTACAAGCTATATTCCTTATATTCACAGCAAAATTTCTCTTGGGTATCATGGGTGTTAAATCAGTAAGTTTCTTCACTGCAAAAACCTGTTAATTTGTAAAATAATACTTGGGTATCAAACAAAAGCCAAATAGTTTAACTTCGTAGGCAATCGAATTACAATTAATTTGATCTAAGAGTAGATTTACTGAATTATGAGGTAACTTAATCAAGAAACTTTATGATGTGCATAAATAATTGCAATTCTGATTGTTATTAAACAGGGCTCCCCTATGCTAAAACCAGCTTTAAAGTATTTGACATTACGATCACTCGGTGCTCCTGCTGTTCTTCTGTCGCTTGCGATGCAAGGCATCTTTCGAGGATTTAAGGATACAAAAACTCCATTGTTTGCTACTGGTAGGAATTAAAAAAATTTGTATTCTTCTTCCTTTTTCTGAATATTACATTCACATGAATAAAATAATTTTTTTTAATATTGTAAAAACTTATTTTTTGGTGTAACAGTCGCGGGGGATCTAACAAATATCATCTTAGACCCGATATTTATCTTTGTTTGCCGTCTTGGTGTTAGTGGTGCAGCCATTGCACATGTTCTTTCTCAGTAAGTTTGTATCATCCCTCATATTGATTTCTTTTTTCTAATTCTGAATCATCTCTATGATATTATAATCTTATATTAAAAAAATATATAATTTTTAAGTTTCACATAAAACCTCAAATCATACATTAATTAAGATTGAAGTTTGAATTTTTGAGGGAAAATGGTGCTTGGGCCAGTAGTAGTTGGGTTCAAGGCGTCTCATATTATATTCGTTCATATGCCAATTCGGTAACTCTGAGCTGGTGTAATTTTGAAATTTTAAATTATAATTTGTGATTACGAGAGTCACTAGTACTTGAACCTGGGCATTGTAAGATCTGAAGCTTTTTGTTTTCTGTTTTCAATGTAATTTAAAATTCACTAAGATCTCTTGCAGGTATTTGATTTCGGTAATCTTGCTATGGAAATTGATGAAACAAGTTGATCTGATGCCTCCAAGTATTAGAGATCTACAATTTAGCCGGTTCCTTAAAAATGGTAACTAGGCTTGACAAATCCTTAATTTCCCAGAAAACAAGAACACTCGGATTTAATGATAGTCACTTGTTCTGAAACAACATTAACTTTGTACACGAGAACAGGTTTTCTGTTATTAGCCAGAGTAGTAGCTGTAACATTCTGTGTGACCTTAGCAGCATCGATGGCTGCACGTCTGGGTTCAACACCTATGGCCGCGTTCCAGATATGCTTACAGGTCTGGTTGACATCTTCGCTTCTCGCCGATGGTTTGGCTGTCGCTGGACAGGTAACTCAAGACATCCTCAATTTCAATTTATATATAATTTAAGTAGATGTTTGGAATAATTATAGGTTATACTGTACATTTTAAAATATTATTAAAATATAAATAATTGATTGGATCATCTTAAACTCATATGTTAATATTATTTTAGGCGATTCTCGCTAGTGCATTTGCTGAGAAGGATTATGAAAAAGTGACTTCTGCCGGAATCCGGGTTTTGCAGGTGTATTTAATTAATCTACTTTGTACAGAAAGAAGAATTAATATAGATTAATTTGCAGAGAAGGATTATAACAAGGATCGTTTTCTTTGACAGATGGGTTTTGTGCTAGGCGTGGGACTTGCAATTGTAGTCGGAGTTGGACTGTACTTCGGATCTGGAATATTTTCGAAAGATGCCAGCGTTCTGCACCTTATAACTATAGGCATACCAGTAAGTCTAATTAACTTTACATAAAATTATTTGTGACATTCTTAATGTAAAAATCAGCCAAAATGGTCATTGTTGTTTCTATAGTTCGTCGCAGCAACTCAACCGATCAATTCGTTGGCTTTTGTTTTCGATGGAGTGAATTTTGGAGCATCTGATTTTGCATATACTGCCTACTCCATGGCAAGTTCATGAATTTAACCCCTTCTTTTTTTTATGCTTACACACACATACATACAGAAAATTTCTATATAAAGCATTACGAGTCTAAGTTTTTTCTTGTTGTTCAGGTGCTTGTGGCAATAGCCAGCATTGTCTCCTTGTTCTTTCTCTCTGCTAGCAATGGTTTTGTTGGAATTTGGATTGCTTTAACCATTTACATGGTTCTCCGTACATTTGCTGGCGTATGGAGGTAATTTATTTTACTCCCATATATATATATATATATACATATTTGTAGCCATGTTTCTTGTATAGGTTATGGTTTAATTGTTAGTAAAAGATATGATTCCACATCGACCAAATATGAAAAAAATTTGGAAACACTAAATGATATAATCCGACAGAGGATGTAAAGATCTGATTGCTGAATTTTGCAGGATGGGAACTGGAAGTGGACCCTGGCGATTTCTCAAAGGTTCATCATTATTACCATAAGCTTTTATGTTATAACAACTCCTATCTACCTATATATATATATATATATATATATATATATATATATATAAGTTTTACCTCTCTGTTTTTGTTTGTTTTTCTAGAGGATTTGTTGTGAGACATATACATATATATATATATATACACATATATGTATACAGCTTAATTTCTGTTCTCTTGTACCCCGAATTGAACTCATAATTTACAGTCTAGGCGTTTTTTCTTTTCTTTTTTTTGTATACGTCTGTTGAGAGGATTATTTATTTGAAATATACAGTTTCAGTTTTTGCTGCTGCAACGAGTTTTAATTATTATCTTATAAGGATTTTATTCCACATGTAGGATTTTAGAACTGAAGTATTCAAAATGTCTGTCCAATCACTAAAAAATGAAACAATATGTATATATATATTTTTTATTTATATATGTACACACATTTGTAGAGTTTTAAACAACGTAATTGAACTAATATTCAAAAGCTTGAACTCATAGTATCATAATCTAAATTCTGATATTTGAATCATATAGACTTCTATACTTGCTAAATAATCTGTTACATATGTGGACTGATATATATATATATATATATGATTAGTGATTCTGTAATTGTTTAGTGATATAGCACATACGTGGACAAATATATATGTATATATGTGATTAATGGTTCCATACCTATTTAGTGATTTAGTACATATATTGAACGAGATATATATATATATATATATATATGCTTAATGTTTGCACACATGCTTAGTGATCTAATACATATATCGAGAGATATTTACATATATACATATATATATATATGTATGTGTGATTAGTGATTCTATACCTGTTTAGTGATCTGGTACGTACATGAATCCATATATATGTAATTAATGGTTTCATACTACTTAGTGATTTGGTACATATGTGGAGAATATATATATATATATACATATATGCGCTTAGTAGTTACATACATGCTTAGTGATTTAGTACATATATCGACATATATTTACATATATATTTTATTGATCTGGTACATATGTGAATCGATATTATGTGATTCTATGTGTTTATCCATGTTGGTGATGAGATCCCTTCTACCCTCTCTAATAGTTAACTAGAAGCAATGTCATGCAATGAAATAAAAAGTGACTCAAAATTATCCAATCCATTTTGTCATATGTCAATAAGGGGTGCGTACATGTGTGACCAAAATTCGGGGGGATAAGTGTGTCAGTGAACCTTACATTAAAAGTAGATTTCATTTATGCAATGTGGCTAGTTTGGCAAAATACTATCGTGGCATTGTGTGTATCCCTTAGAATTTTTACTCATAATTGTAGTAAAGATCCCTTCTGTCCTCACTAATGTTAGCTTGAAAATGGTATCGTACGATGAGAATTTTCTATAAAGTGATAAGTGTACATTTGTATATGAAAGTGTATTTGTGAAGGTGATATGTTCAAAGTGAAAATCTGTATTAGAAAGTGTTCTCATGAAGTGATAATTGTGCATATGATGTGATTATATGAAGTCGATGCCAATGTGTAGACCTATATGTAATTTAGTATTGAATGAAATTAAAATGTCTTTCTAAGGTGAAAGTATTAAGAGAAATTTTAGGTAAGCTCGAAAAGAAACGTGATATGAAAAACTATAAACAATGTAAATGCGAAATAAGATGTGAATTCCAAAATTTTTTTTAAAAAAGTGAAAACTCCATAAGTTTAATAGATGAATAATAAGTGCAACAATTTCAGGGGTCTAAAATTTGAATAGTTAAAATAACAAAATTTTGAAATTGAAATTGTTATGTATCCAACTTAGAAATTCATTAGTTTGAAATGTATTTGTGTATGGAAAGATCTTTTCGTGATTGCACAAGTTTCAAAATTGTATTCATTTTGAAAAACATTTGTTTCAATGCAAGTTTGATTACATATTTATAAAAGTTAGCTTATTTCCTTTTAAATGTAACATTGTTGCATTGTGTACATGTCATGAATTTTGATTGCTTGTTTTTGATTGCTGATGAGTCACCATAGTTTTCTTACTAAATATGTGAAACTCATCCCAATTCACCGTGTATTTCATATCGTTATCAGCATTTTTAGTGAGAAACATGACAAGTATTAGATATCTCACAATAGTAAATATATTAATTAATTTAAAAATAACAAAGAAATTGACAACTTTTAAAATCAAACTTCCAACATAAATATAATAAAGAAATTGGCACAACAATGACAACATATTACATAAACATAAGAATAACATGGGGCCACTTGATAGAAATAGAGCCCACTTTATTATAATAAGTAGCTAGCTAGGATACGATAACCACAAGTTTTTTCCTTTCACATCCATCGCAGTTTTTCTTCTTTCGTTTCATATTTGAAATTGAAGGAATTGACGCCAATGTAAACACCATCATCAAGATAATAAGTAGTTTGTTTTCCATTTGTAAGGGTATCACGTTGAGAGTACGAGAATGGAACATCACATTTACCTATTGTCGCGAGCAAACTCACCTTCACTATAGTCATTGGTGGTACATTAACCTTGTAAATTGTCTGTATTTCTTTTGTTTCTTGTTTTGTTTCTCCCCATTCATATGATCCCTGAAATTCAATTGACTCTTTAATAGTTCCTTCTTCGATGACTGGTACACTTGTTTTGATTTCGATTGCAATACCTAATTTCAACGAGACACTTGATTTCTAAGTATTGCTTGTAGTATTTGAATATTTCAGTGTGATTGTTGCTTCATTTTCTTGATGTGTCCTATTTGCTGCAACTCCAGTGGCCATAGTGATAACTTTCTCATCATAGATTCGAGCATCAAGGAGACGAAAGTTGACATTATAGATTTGCCTTGAAATGATAAGTTCTGAAACCTCCATCTTGGCCTCCTTAGGAATAGTTGAGACAGAAGCATTGAGACAACTTATTTTACCTTCAGTTGTGAGTCTTGCGCAATAATTGTTGTTACCCAAGTTTCGAAGAGCAGCAACATTGCTAGCAATTTTAACTGGCCAAAATAATGTGTCGGGATTATTATTGTTGGGGTTTGTTGTGTCAGCCCATATCCAGTTTGGACTACGCCTCCAAAATTTACCAAAGTAATCAGATTTCACGCGGATGCTTCCTTCTTTGGTTGTAAAAATCTCTTGACCCACAGTCGGATCTCCTAGATCATTAGATGCGTATTGGAGATACTCGTGTCCTTCAATCCAACGAGCACTCAGATACAAGCCATTGTCACCCTTAAAAGCGACATGTTTGGGAAATATTAGTAGTGACTCCCAATCAACAATTGTGCAGATATCACGCCCATCCTTTAGTGGTTCTTTAGTGCTTGCGAACAAGCAATTATTGAATGGTTCTTTTTCCATCAATAAGCAACAATAATGTTCAAGTTGGACATGGATGAATCGGACACTTTTAGAATCACCATCTACAAAAATGGGTTTAAACAACGTGCAAGACCAGTCAGATTTGTCTTCATTTCGTTGGTTAGCACCACACATAATCCACCAATGATTTTTGGACCACCTAACCCAATATTTATTGTTGTAACAACATCTCAAATGCACCAATCCACTCGTAGCCTTTTAAGGTTCTACTTCAAACTTTGAATATGGACTCGCAGCGTCTTCTCCAGAGAATTGAAGAAATGAATGTACTTAATCATCTTCATATATATAACGTAAATATTTGTCATTATACTTTGATTTAAGCACAATGTACCTTGGCAATTCCATATTCTCTATTCTCACTTGTAAAGTACCTTTTTCTTAGCTAATCTCACTTTTGTAGTTTCCAATGACAACTTTCTATAATATTTATAGTAAGTGTTCCCCAATGGAAGTAAATTTATTGGCACGTAAAAAAATGATCTCATTGTTTGTGCTTTATTTTTTCAATTGCGTAAGTAAGAAAAGGAAATATTTACTTTTTTTAACTTAGCATGTTGTACGGACCATTAATTTAGACTTAGATAAAAAAAAAAGTATGAATAATATTTAATAATGAACTATTTATAATTCTTTTATTCCAATAAATTCACCAAAGATCTTTTTTTTTTTTGGCTTTGTACCCTTTCTTTTAATAAAACATAATTAAAATTAAGTTTTAACTTTGAGATTCACCCTATTAATAATTATAAAGTTTGAACATGATCTTATCATTACATTGAAAAATTAGGTGAAAAAGATTATTTCAGTATTCCTATTCCATGAAAGAAATATATCTAATTAATAAACTTTGTGTGGCTTTGAAAATTACAATTTAGTACTTTGTAATTGGAGGTTTTTCAGATTTAGTAAATGTGATTTTTTTTTTATAACAATTTTAGTTCTTTTAGTATTAATCAGGCAAAGTATCATAGTTATTCTAGACCAGCTTGCCCTTTTTATTTTTCTTCCTCCTTTCCTTTTTTGTTTTTCTCTCTTTTCTCTTATTCTCCTTTTTTTTTAAAAAATTATTTTTCTTCTTTTTTTCGTTTTTGAACATGATTAAATAAAATCAATATTGAAATAATAAAGCTAAATTATGTTGATAACGAATTAATACTCTAAAAAATTCAAAGTAATCAAAATTTATTTATATTTTAGATTGAACAAAATTATGGTATGACAACTACTCTCTTGAACTTTTGTAAAAAGAGTAAATAAAGACTAGAATTATCTTAATTTTTTCTGAGAACTATATACTAAGATCAAATAATAGAAAATGTTAAAGTTTGTGTTTCTCTTACAAAATGCAAAGTTATTTGAGTTTTGTTTTTGAACGTATATCTTACTCATAGTTTGCTTATGTGAAATTAAAATTGATTTGAGCTTCGGTAAGCATCTCATTCATAACCTATTAATATAAAATTGAAATTGATTTGAATTTTTACTATGCATCACTCACAGTCTACTTATATGAAAGTAAAATTGAATTGAGTTCTTATTGTATATCACACTCATAACCTATTTATGAGATTAAATTTGATTTGAGATTTTTTTGTACATCTCACTTACAGCCTTATTATGAAATTGATTTGAGTTTTTACTATGTATCTCACTCACTGCTTATTCATGAAATTGAAGTTCAGTTTTGTAGCACATATTTCACTTGTAACCTACTCATGAAATTGATTTTGAGTTTTTAGTGCGCATTTCATTTGCAACCTACTTATGAAATTGAAGTTGAGCTTTTACTGTGCACCTAACTTGTAGCCTACTAATGAAATTGATTTTGAGTATTTACTGCGCATATCATTCGAAACCTACTTATGAAATTAATTTGAAGTTTTTACTATGCATCTCACTCACAATCTACTCATAAAATGAAGTGAGTTTTTATTGCACAACTCACTTGCAACCTACTTATGAAATTGAAGTTGAGGTTTTACTGTGCATATCATTCACAACCTATTCATGAAATTGATTTTAAGTTTTGCTATGCATCTGACTCACAACCTACTCATGAAATGAAGTTGAGTTTTTATTGTGCATCAGCCTACTCATGAAAATGAAGTTGAATTTTTATTATGCATCTCACTCGCAGCCTATAGATGAAATTGATTTTAAGTTTTGGTTGTTCATCTCATTCACTATTCACGCATGAAATTGAAATTAAGTTTTTCCTAAGCATCTCACTTGCAGCCTAATCATAACAGATTTTGAGCTTTTAGTTTCCATCTCACTCACAATCAACTCATCAAATTTAAGTCAATTTGAGTTTCAGTTATGCATCTTACTTACAGTCTACTCATGCATCTTGAATCCTTTACATATCATTCATAACCCATTTTGTGTAAGGCTCATACTTTTCATCATGGATTGCTTTGACTTAAAAAGTGTTGTCCATTTCCTTCCCAAATCACTCACTGAAAAGCTCAAAATGTATACATCTCGTTCATAAATCAGTCTCTTGTAATGATTTATGCATCTATCTCTGTCTTTTTTCCCATTTCTAATGATTTTCAAGCCTTAGCTAGTCTCCTTTTGTTGTCCATATAGCCAAAAGAAGAAAGGTAAAAGAAGAACCTTTAAAATTGTCTCATTTCACCTCTCAAGCTTGGACTAGACTAGGCTTATCTCCTGGGAAATGGTAGAAATGGGTCAGGTTTCTTGGTTCAATCTCTTTGTTGAGGGGTTAGGATAAAAACGAGCTTAGCCTCTCTCTTTAGGTTGGGCTTTCTTAAACTAAAGAATAAAATTTCTTGGACCTACAATAGACTTTCTTTTTTTCTCTCTTTTTTTTATTTTATTTTTCTTTTTTTATTTTTCATTTTCTGAACATGGTAAATGTAACATCCCGATCTTGGTTTAAAAAGTAAGAATGCTTGCACACCATCTCCAACTAGTGGAACCAACAAAGATGTTAATATATGCAGCATTATTGCACATTATTAAATATATCTTGTAACAAAATAAGTATTATAATTTGAAACGCATGAGGCATCAAAAAAATTATCTACGAAAGCTATCTTAAATTAATTCCTATTCATTTTACAATTTTAAACCAAAGGTTAGAAGGCTCTCCTCAGTCATTTATTGATTTTAAGACTCCTCTCGATCTTTCCTGATCTGATTTTAAGGTTCAAAATTCGATTAATTTCCCTCCTTTGTTTGGTCTCCTTATCTGACAACTCCTTCTCTGTTGCATCTTGCCGCTCTCAAGTGGCTAACTTCACACGGTCGTCTGCCCGAAGTCACCATCACCCAAACCCTCCATTATCGTTCAACTTCTTCTTCTTCTTCTTCTTCCATGTAGCTGACTTTCCTCGGCTGTCGTATCTCACTCTCTTATTTCTTTCCCTCGTGGCGACATGTCTCCCTCTCCTCTCTTCGATTTAGGCTCCCTCTAATGAAAGGAAACTCTAATCAAGTTTCCTTAAATATTCCACTTATCAGCCATTCGATCTCCTTTTAAATAATCAGGTTTGTTTATTCTGCCTCTTCACCTATGTCGTTCATTCCCATATTCGACCACTTTGATGCTTACATGATCAAATGGCCTCATCTGATTAGCTAGCTTTGACACCACTTGCTGAGGTGTCCAAACTTTTAAAATTTACATTTTGGCCCCGTTTTTCAATATTTTTTCAATCAAGTCCTCAATTTTTTAATTTTTCTTCATTTGGGTCCCAAAGCCCCTAATTTACAATTTTTAGTGCTTAAGATTTATTTTTAAATCTTTTTCGAGTTTATTAATCGACATATTTATTTAAAAATCGATTAATTTCGTATTTCCATGTGTTATAATAAAAAAATAAAAATAAATAAAAAATGAAAGTTAATAATAAAATAATAAAGTTAAATTGTGCTCATAACAAAATGAATGCTCTAACAAATTCATTAATCAAAATTATTTAGATTTTAAGCTGAATAAATATAAAGTATGATAGGGTAAAAAGATGAAGCTAATAAATAAATAGTTATCTTTTAGTTATAATATTTTTGTTTCTCTTTTTGCATCTTATATTTTATCCTTGTTAAGATTTTATTATGTATTTAAGAATTATTAGTCATGGATTAGTAGTTGTTTAATTTAGCTATTATGGAGTAGTGGAATAGTGTTGTCTTAACCATAAAGTAGTGGTCTCTTAATTTTAGCAAGTATAAATTAGTGGGTTAGTGGTTTTCTTAGTGGGTTAGTAGTCATTTATCTTTTGTAACGTTTGCTTATTTTTTTTCTATTTAAGTAGACTAATTTCATCAGTAAAAATTATTTGAGTTCAGTTCAATTCTTCTATTACTTTATTTCTACATCTGGTATCAGAGTAAGAAAAAAAAGAAAAAAACAACAATTTTTTTTTGTTCTATAGCAGCAGTAGACATCTATGGCGTCAGAGAATAGTTATGTGCAACCTGTAATCCCTCTTTTTGATTGTCATTATATCATTAGAGTATGTTGATGAAGAATTTTATCTGATCCAAAGAATATTGGGGTGTCGTGGAAATAGGAGTGCCTTAACCAACTCCTAGAGTGATGTTGACGGAAGCTCAATAGAAAAGAATAGAAGAACAAAAATTGAAGGATCTCAAGGAAAAAAATTATCTATTTCAAGCAATTGATCATGCCTTTTTGGAGACGATTCTCCAGAAAGATACTTGCAAACAGATTTGGGATTCTATGAAAAAAAATATATCAAGGCACAACAAGAGTTAAAGGCAACAACTTCAAGCCCTTAACAGAGAATTTGAAACTCTCCATATGAAGCAAGGAGAATTTGTTGATGAGTATTTCTCACGAACACGAAGATGGATATTCACCGCAAAAGAATCGAAGATGTTGCTATGGTGGAGAAGATTTTTAGATCAATGGCTCCAAAATTTTCTTATGTTGTATGTTCTATTGAGGAGTCAAAAGACCTTGATAAGCTTTCCATTGATGAATTGTAAATTTCGTTACTATTGCATGAGCAGAGAATGACAACAGCTTCAATCGAGGAGTAAGCTCTAAAAGTTTCAACTCATGGTGAAATTTTTAGAGGGAGAGGATCAAATAGCCATGGTCGAGGCCATGGTCATAGATGAGGAAGAGGTAGAGGTTATAACTCATTAGAATCTCGAAGCAGAGGTAAAGAAAATGATCACCACATTCAAACAAAATGTAGTACGTCTAATATTGAGTGTTATCATTGTCACAAGTTTAGTCATTACAAGTCTGAATGCACTGCAAACTTATATTCCAACAAAGATGAGTAGTTCAACTTTGTAGAAAAAGAAGAGTAAGAAACACTATTGATGGCGTTTCACATCAAGGAGGACAAACATGAACAAGATATTTAGTATTTGGATACACGATGAAACAATTACATGTGCAGCAGTAAGTCATTTTTCTCTCACTTAAATGAAGATTTCATACTAATGTGAGCTTTTGTGTTCATTTTAAAGTCAGTGTTATGGGAAAGGGTGATGTTCAAATCAAGACTAAAGAAAACAATATTGCGACTATCAAATGTTTTTTATATTCCTGACTTGAAAAGTAATTTGTTAAGTGTGGGACAACTACAAGAAAAAAGGTTATGAGATTGGATAAAAGGAGAAGCGTGCGAAATCTACGATCTTAAATGTAATAACCGAGCCCAGAATTTGGCCCGAGATCAATTTTGACAATTTAAAAATAAATAAAAATTTATTTATAAATTAACTTAATTTAATTTTGTTGAATTTATTGAAAAACAATAGGTTACGGATATAATCGAAAATAATTTTGAAAAAAAGTAGTAAAAAATTGAGTTCGGGGGTGCTTTTGAAAGAAAAAGTAGAAACAGGGGGGTTAATATACAAATAGAAAAAATTATACCATGTAGACCACTCAGTCAGTAGTTCTGACGACTGAGCAGCCACGTGCAAAGCACGTGATATCGTACCAC
>NW_019014418.1:58278-77561 GCF_000150535.2 Carica papaya | reverse complement strand
CTGATTGGCATTACCACCAGAGTTGGCTAACGTTCATGATGTATTTTATGTGTCCATGTTACGTAAATACCATCCCGATCCATCGCATATAATTCAATACGAAGAGGTTCTTATCGAATAAGATATGTCATATCAGGAAATGTCCATAGATATATTGGACAAACAGGAGCAGGTATTGAGGAATAAGAGTATTCTGATGGTTAAAGTACTCTGACAACATCATTCGCCAGTAAAAGCTACTGGGAGACTGAGGACTCGATACGAGCTCGATTTCTTCACCTGCTTCAATGGCATATCAAATTTGGAGGACCAAGTTTTTATAAGGAGGGGAGAATTGTAACATCCACTCCTAAATAAATAAGAAAATGATAAAAATAAATAAAAATAAAAATTTAAATTTAAATGAAAGAGTTTTGAGAATGGACGACCCAGATCGGACTGTTGGAGGAGATTAGATAGAGGAAATTTAAAAGAAAACAAACGGCTCAGATCGAGCGTGTGAGATCCAACGGCTGGGAGAACGGGTATAAAGGAGAAAGAGATTAGTGTTTTCTTCATTTGGGAGAGAAGCCAAACAAGAGAGAGGGAGAAGGAGAGAGGGGAGATCGGGGAGAGAGGGGCAATCGGGGAGAGAAGGAAGAGAGGGTGTTGTGCGAGGAAGTCGAGAGAGAGAAAAGAGAGAGGAAAGAAGAGAGAAGTCGGAAAGGAAGAGGGGAAAGGCGAAGAAAAGAGAGAAAGAGAAGAAAAAATGTGTTGCCGAGCGGGAAAATGAGGAAAGCCGAGAACGATTGCGCAAGGGGGAGGAGAAGAGAGAGAGCGGCGGAGGCAGAAAGCCGAAGAGAAGGGAAGGAAGGGAAATCGCAGCCAAGGAGCATCGTGAGACGATGAAATCCAAAACCGAGGTTGTTTGAATTTTTTGAGCATCTCACCTGAGCCAGGTGCGTTCTTTTTCCTCTTTTGGTGTGTGTTTTTTGACCAAAGGAATATTCATGTGTGTGCAAGTTTGGAACTAGAAAGCCACGGGGTGATCGAGAGGAGACAACTGGGAGTCAAGCTGAGGCCAAATCGCTCGCACTGAAAATAAAATCGTTATATTTCCATGTTTTAGTGATGGTCTGAGTGGCGGTGGAGACGGATTGGTGTCGAGCTGGCCGTGCGGGCTCAGTCGAGCCACCCACCCATGCGGGAATCGAGGAGGTTCCCTTGAGAATAAAGAAATACACCCACCATGGAAGGCGAAGGGTCTTCCATGGGAATGGAGGTCGGAATCGCCTATTGGGATTTTGATTCACTGTTCGAAAAACTAAAAAGTTTTCCTCAAAAATAGGAATCTGATTTGCCAAACGGGGAGCTGAAAGGTTTTTTGGGTACAGATCTCGATAATTTCGGGTATTTTGTTGGGTGGTCGTTGGAACCCGTAATTCAATTAAATTAATTTTAGCATTTTAATTAAGTTATGTCATGTGTACAGGAAATTAGTACATTCAGGCAGATTCGAGAAGATACGTAGGAGTGTAAGTATTTCTAATTCTCAACCAGATTCGAATTTTAAAAATTGCATGTATTTCATTAAATTATGAATTTTGAAATTTGAATAGACACTGATCCAATTTTGGTGAAAAATATAATCGAAACCTATGACCAGTGGACGTAAGCAATTGAAAATTTAAGAGGAGACGAAACCAGACAACAGACTTAAAAGACTAAGAATTTATTTAGACTGTGAAGAGATATGAAATTAAAAATTAAAATAATTCCTAATTAAGTGAAAAATTGAAAAAGAAAAAGAAATAAAATAAAAAGGAAATAAAATAATTAAGGTTGTGAAATGATCAATTAAATAAAATTCAGAGAAAAATAGAATAAGAGGTAAGTAGATAAATTTTTTTGAATAAGATGGTAGGAGTAAATAGAATAGGGACCCTGAATACCTTCTCATTTAGTCTGAATCGAGAAGATAAATGTATGTGTGGTTAAAGATCAGTTGGCATAGTGAACTTGAACATGGATATAGTTTGAAATATAATCCACACATTGATAAGTATTTGTGAGTGTTGGTCACCTAACAAATGTACATGCTGTGGTTATTATAAAATTTGTGTGTGTGCTATCCATGCGATAAGAGATCCATTTCGCCTTTTCTCAGTGATGACATAAACGACATTGCGCGATAAAATCTTAGAAATGACCTTTCAAGTGTATATGTGATCTTTCGTGTGTGTGTGATTATGTTCCGAAATGATAGTTGATATTCGAGTGTATTTATGTTCTTTCGATAGTATGGAGATATACATTCGAGGTTTGTATATGATATTCGAGAAAATTCAGAAGATCGATTAGAAATATATGAAATAGTGAAAATAAAAAAATGAATTTCTCACTGAAATATTTTTATTGCTTTTGTTTCTTACTGTATATTTTGCATGAAATTTTATCTGAGTTGAGAGAACGAAAATACTTATTGAGTCGGTGAAACTCATTAAATTTTACTATAATATTTTTCAGATGAGAATGAAGAGCCAGCACCACTGTCAGACGAGTAGAACCTGTAAAATTTTTCTTCTTTTTGTATATTTTGTGCATATTTGAGAAATTTCTATTTTGTTTTGTTAAATTCTAAATTTTGATCTTATGTTTTGTATATATAATTATTGTATATATCACATGAGATGTTAAGTTGTATGATAAATTTTTATATGTATATATGTGTATTTTGTGGGCCCACTGAATGAAAATGACATGGTAGGAATTGCGCCTTATTTCGAGTTTCAGGGCATCACACTATTAAATTTGAATATACTAGTTTAGGTACAAAATTCTACCATTTATATCTAAAAAATGAGTTATATGTCGTATAATAGAAATAAAATAATATTATATGTACAAATATTTTTTTTATAACATGGATGTGGTAGTATAAGTGAACAATGACAGTATAAATGAATAATTTACATTAAATAAATTACAATAATATTTTGTTAGCTCCTATACAATTTGATTTTTTCCTAAACTTCTATATTATTTTTAGTTCATTTAATGTTTTTCTTTTAAATATGTACCCTATCAACTTTATATTCTAATTGTCATTAGGGGGCCATTAATGATTGAGCGCTAACAATGTGTCAAGAATATAACACATAATCAATGAATTAGACATGGTGTAACAACTCCATCAAAAAGTTCAAAATTTCATCTGTATCCCCTTATTTTTTTTCTTTTCTTTTTATCATATTTTCTCAGAGTCTTTGTAATATTTTGTTTTTTACATGTAAGCCCTTATTCCAATAAATGAATTTCAGTATGAAATAACTATTATTTACAAGATAAGACATCAATCATTAATGAAATACTTCTTCTTTCATCTCCGATTTGTGAAAGTCAAGAGAGAGACTCTCTTCGGTCTTGTAATTTAGATCCATTGGATTTAATTCCCAATTATGATTCCTTCATACTCGTATAACTTGGCTTTTTTTTATTTAGTTTTTGGAACCAAAGAAGAAATATATGATGATGCATCATTGCTCTTATTGTAATAATAATTAACACAAATCTTAGACTTATCCCAACTACAGGGTCAAGCTTTTTGGGTTTATGATGACTGACAAGTTGATCCGGAAGAGCGACAGTACAAGCAATCTTAACTATTATGCCAGATTGGCTTTTAATGCGTATAATAAAAATTAGTTGAACAATGTTGGCTCGCCTAGAAAGGGTTCGAATCACGACGATAGCTACACTTTCAAGGATTGTGTTCCTGGCTCTTTGTTGAGTTTTGAGCGAAAGAAATGTGTTCCGTAGATAAAAAAAAAGAGCATAAAATGTTTCTATTTGGGTTACAGAAGCTTGATAAAGGTACTTGGCACGGAACCTCAACTACTACGTTATATTAAGAACACACACCTAAGTGGGCAAGCAGCTCATAAATATTTCATTCAGTAAACCAACATATTTAAGATAAAAAGATGTTCAAGCTTCTTTGACATTGTAACTGATGTATTAATTGACACTACAATGGTCTCACATGACTTAATTCTCAGTAATGCCCTAGTAGAAGCACAAAGCAGCAATCCATTACCTCATTCTCTCAACTTGGATGAAGAAGGTGAATTAATAGATTTTATAAACTCGAATGATCAAGAACTTGTTCTTCCAAAATAAACTAACTCAAAGTCCTGCTATTATATAATATATCATGCTTATTTCTCACTGTACTTTTTATTTTAATTGGGATATAATATAAAACGAATAAAAAAAATGCATGAAGTTTTAAGGCCAATTATAGTACATTCAAAAAGCTCAATCAATGTTACTGAATTGGTTAGCATGTCAAACCTTAGCTGGGGTGAATCAATTGGTGATGTTGAGCCATCTTCTCATTCGTTAAAGCTTTTAGAAGATCCTTCCTCTAGGCAATCTACATTCCATGCCAATCAAGCTTGGGTAGTTTTAAGCATGAATTCGAGCAGCAATATGAATATACTCATACACCATATAAATATAAGTTCGGATATTTTGGCCATTTTGGAAAAAATATATGTTAAAGACATTAAAACGTATATCCGTATATTCAAAACTTCTTAAAAGTTTCAACTGAATAATAAAAAAGAGACACCAAATAACAGTATTGATCTTAGAAAGAATAGAAGTTAACAGAAAAATAAGAAAAAAAAATATGTACTAGTCTTGTAAAAAACTTCCACACACATAATAAATTATATATTAATTATACATATAGAAAATAATAGAAATATTAATTTTTTATGTTGACCCTATTAGGAAGGTTGATACTCTCCCTCAATTTCTGAGAAAAAAAAAGAAAATATAATAAATTCAGCTAGTTACACCAAGCACAATTTGAATAAAAAGATATGAACGTACTAATAAATTTTAAAGATTCAGATTTTGTAAATTTTATATATTTTAAATTGATATATTTTTTCTTAAATAAAATTTTTATTTGGGCAGTACGATTACACAACCAATATATCGTAATTAAATATATTTTCATTTCTTCTTCTTATTCTCTTTAATTTTTTTTTTTTTAAAATGCCTTATCAAACACCTTTATATAATAAGGTATAAAAAATATATTTTTATAGCAACCAACAGATACATGCAGAACTTTGAGTTGAATTTAAGTGAAATATTATTTGTTCGAAAGTTCTTTATGAATAAAATCTTTATATATTAACATAATATATTAAGTAAAATATGAAATCTTTATATATATATCGATAATAACATAATATATTAACAAATACAATCCAATTCCCAACAATTTCCTATGTTTCTTTCTTTTTTTTTTTTTACCTCACCAAATAGCACTATGGTTAATCTGCATTATGTGTGTAATTCTAAAACAAAGCATCTAATTTGACCCTAAAAAAGAAAAACCAAAAGTTAGTATCTTACAACCCTTTTGTCGCATCTTGCTATATGTATTGGCCAAAATCATATAACATATATATGTACATGTATCGTAATTAATGAATATTTAGGAACAGTGGAACATGTTGTTGGAGAACATTAGGTGTATATGTAATCCATGCATCGAATTTGAAAGACTAATACATGATGAGGGGAAGGTGGAATTAGGTAACAGGCCGAAGAGCAAACCCTAATATTAAGTGGATGGAGACCATGTGTAAGCTAGGCCTAATCACGGTGGAGCAACAATCGACCTTCTGTTTCCTCTACATAGAAGGGTCATTTTAATTGCTTGTGTTTATTTAGAATTCCAGATGTGTATATATATATCTGTATCTATATGTATATATATAGGATTATTTTATGAGGTTCATATGAACCCACACCTCCCTTTCTAACTCAGTCGCTTTCTTTTCTTTTCCTATTTGCCATTTGTTGTCAGGCGTTGTATGCTTCATTTTAAATATACAAACATTATGTCTTATCTTAATTAAAGTTACATTTAAATGTCTTTGATTAGTGTTGAGAGTCAAGATGATTTGTAATTCAAAACTTTTACCACTAAATCTTTAGGCTATGTTTTGGATGATGAATTTCACTTTTCCAATTCATTAAAAACATATATATATATATATGTATATATATTTTTAAGTAAAAAATTTATTTAGAAAAATAATAAGTTATCCACATTTTAAACCAACAGCTAATAAAATAAATAAATTTATCAGAAAAAAAATTTATATCTTTACTCACAAAAATAGAGGAAGTGATGCCTCTCATTCTCATTTCCTTATATGTGTTTTTTATAAATAATTTGTTTAAAGTAAAAGAATAGTATGTATCAGTATTTATAAACACAAAAAATTTAAATGCATTTTGAATAAATATATGAGATTCAAGTAGTCGAACGATATATTTAAATAAATTATGAGTTACCCAATTAAAGATTTGTAAAGATCCAAGAAGAGTGAAGAAAAGAGTAAATATTTGCTTCAAAATCAACAAGTGATTCATTACTAAATTCAAGATTATAAGTAAAAAGTAAGCACATGGAAGAAAAACAGTTCTCCGTCTATATTAGATCAATTGTCTTATAACAAAGTGTGTTGTATCATACTCGAGGATCATTTTCTTGAAAGGTAAAAGACAACCAACAGTTGCACAATCCTCACCCAAGAATTGAGTTCCATGGAATGTCATCATATACATATAGTGAAATAGTTTGTATATGAACTGTTCATGATTTTGATGTTTCACTCACCGCTCCACCAACACTCCTACAAGACATATTGTTGCTAACCCAACCTTCCATCACCAAACCATACACATTGAATTGTTTACCATGTGATTTGTGAGAAACGTATCCAAGTTAGCATCATACATGTCTTTCCTAACTCTTAAAATGAATCGGTCGCAAGCATATTGAGAAAAAGGGTAGAGCTGCAAGTAGTTTCTCTACTTAACTTGGGCATTACATAGACCATCTTGAAGGGCAGTAATAATGAATAGAATCAACTGTGACTATGGTCTTTGTATGGTTATAGATAATTAACTTCTAGCTAATTAGCTAATACTTGTGTAACTCATACTAATGAATCAATAAACATCATCAGATTCTCCTCAATAGTTGAAAGCATATATGCATGCATCTTCCAATCGAAGTTTGAATTATATCTATAATTGAGTCAAAGAACAAGTACTTCCAAGCCATGCAGTAGTAAATTCTGATACAACGACAAGGAATGGACTTCCTCAGCAACTACACATGGGTAGGACCTCGATTTCCTGTTGCTCTTAGATTTCTTTTTCTAACTATGAATTTCATAACATCAAATCCTACATATATGAATGTCTGTAATTATGAACAGATATATTATATAAATATATTTTTCTTTCTTCTCATAACATAAAAATATATTCAGCATTTATGGAGTCATGATTATCTTTGTTAAAATATTGTATAGAAATTAAATTAAATATTTCAGGATATCGTAGTAATCAGAGGTTTTGGATTATCAATTTTAACTGCTTGTACGTGATACAATGTGTTAAAAAATATTTTAGAATAATTTGATGGTTAAACATAGGCAATTATTTTGTAATTAATCCCAATTCACTATATGAATTACATATAATTTACCCAATTCACCATGTGAATTACATATATAAGGTGTAAAGAAGAACAAGGAAATACATAATGTGAACTGTTATCAAAATTATAGTGCGATAGATCATATGTATCTCTCTCTGAGCTGAATATCTAAGAAAATATACATATGCATGATGCATGTGTTCCCTCTACGTAGCTCTATAATGCTCTTTCTCTTGGTTGGGTCTCCCCAAAGCTGATGAAAAAGTGAGGAAGAGGAGACAAGGTCGGCCCCTCTCATATCTTCAATTTGGTTTACAAGATTCATCACCCAAACACCTGCATGTTCTATTTAAGAACGTTTTTCTTTTTCATATAAGACCTGCATTTATTGCTCTCATCTGCTTCTTCCACTACAAATACTCCCACTTCAAACCATCAAAACACCCACCAAAATCTATTAGCTCACCTTCTCTCAATTCAAAAGCCCATATATATATATTGCTACTCTCTGTATCTATCTATACACTCTCATCATGTCTTATCTCATTCTTCTCCTTCTCTTGTGCCTTTCTCTTCATGCATGCAACGCTCGCCCTCTATGCCTTTTTTATTGCAAGGGGAAAGTACAATCTAATCTTTTGACAGAGGTTAATGCCAAAATCTTGCGTATACTTTTGTTGTTATTAAAAAACATATGTAGATTGTTTCTATGTACGTAAGAAAAATAGTTGATGTGCTGATTATGTATGTATATATACACATAAACCAAGACTCTGTAATGTGGTATACTGCAGGGAGTCGATAGTGCAAATTACTTCCGTAAGGTTTGGAATCCATCAGAGCTCCAGAAAAAAGGACCGGTGGACATAAAAAACAATGGAGGAGAAGTTGATCATCGGGATAGAGCAAGCACTCTGCAACAAAATTTCATGAAAGAAAAAGTAGTAGGTGGGAAAAAATAGACTCCCTTATTTATTTATTTATCTATTTTTTTTTTATAAAAAAAACAGACTTTTAGAGATCCTCATGCACATGCTACCAAGTTAAAAAAATCATGAGTCTTAACTCTAGCTAATATATACATATGTGCTTTAAGTTCAATTCCGATGTGCGATAATGATCTCTTTCCTATATATATATATATGTGTGTGTGTGTGTATATATATGCATACCCATTTACATAATATTTTAGACATTTAACGGAAATATAAAAAAAAAAACACACAAAAGAAAAGACTAGTAATACACATAATTTAAGCTTTACATCTCCAGAAATAAATCATGGTAGATATCTGGCTATACTTTTATTTTTACCACTATATCTCTATACGTATATATCTCTTATAATATACCTAGGGCACCGCTCCCAAAATAACTTTCTTTTCGAGATTTTCACGTTACCGTCTGTGATCCTTATTCCTGACAATCAATTTGGTGGGTATATATTCATGCAGGGTACAAGATCATCATCTCTTCGCATAATGATCTGCAACAGAATCAGGATAAAGTAAAGGTAATAATAAATAAAGTGGAACTCCATGCTCGCACTTGGTTAAATACCGAACCCTGCGGCTCATCTTCTTCAAAACATGCCTAGTCTATATAAATATGCATGTGTGTGTGTAAAGGCCGCCTTGATGGTTCATTGGCATATGCACTGACATGAAATCAATTGAAGACAACAAGAAATAATGATGTTTTATAAATCTTATATACATGTATAAGAGTTCAAATGGACTGGAAGTGTAATAAGCAGATTGTGTTGGTCTTTGGTGTAGGGCTTAATAATAAAGAGACAAGCAAGGTCGATGCTTGGAAATCGTTCAGGGGATGATACTGAGGAAGCTGTAGATTCTAAGGAGAACGATACTGTTGAAGACATTGTTGTTATGGATTATGCACAACCCCACAGGAAACCACCTATCCATAATGAAAAACACTAGATACATATTATCTATATACACAGTCAAACTTGTCTTACAATGGGTTTGTAATAATTTACGAGAACAGTATCTGTTTTTTTGTCTGTTTTTCTTAATATTACTAGCTAGAAAAGAAATATTATCTCAAGGGCACTTGTGTCTTCTTATTTTTCCAGTAATCTGCTTAAATTTCTATCCAGGAATTGATCTCCAACTTGAGCATTTGCCAAGGCTTTGACGAGTTATGTATGTGCGTGTGAGTGTATGCATATTGTCGCACAGTATTGTGCTTTTGATCTTCAAAAGGAGATTTCCTAATTACGGAGATAATTAAGATGCATTTGAGAAAGAAAGAAGAAAGATTTGGTGTATTAGAAGACAGCTTGTAAGAATTTGATGAATTGATGCATGATGGGTTTACGTTGTCTGTTTGTTTAAATTTTCAGGCAGTATTAATGAGATTGTGAATAAGAGGAGACAGACGACATGGGCGTGTTGCCATAGTTGTCAAAGTGTTGGTTGGTGTGTTCTTGGACAATAAATGAAAGAGACAGTACCTGTAATCTGTTTGTTATACAATTTCTCCAATTTTCACTTTTTGATCATCACATCACACCCATATTCCACTATAAACTGGGGGATTCTTTGCAGCATAGTCCAAAACATGAAACAATAAATGAAAAAAAAAATGTCCTGGGAAAGAGAAAACAAAAGAAGTTATCTATCATTTTAGTAATTGCGTAATAACGCTTTAACATTATGTAAAAGTCAAATAACTGCATATAATATAATGTTATCTGAGTTTGCACAAAATTATTAAAAATGTTTAAAAAAAAAATTACTAAACCATTATGCTTCCGGAGTCCTGTGATATTTCCAATAAATTACAATTAATCTGTAGGGACAGAACAATATATTATAGGCTTGCTGTCTCCATCTGGCTTTCTACTACTATTTAGTTTATGAAATGAATTATGAACAAAAATGCTAAATAATTCTGAATAAAATGAAAATAACAACTCTGAAAAGATTTTCATAGAACAATTAAATCCTGAGCCTTGTTTTGGGATGTTATTAGAATATACAATCTGCTCCACAAGAAAATTTTACTCGTTTTTACTGCTAATATGCACGGCTATTACTGATAGGAAAAGTGCAACAAGCCACATGCAGATCTTGCTGTCTTGCAAAGGAATGGAACTGATGTTTTTTTCACTCGAGGCCATGTAAATTATCAATACATTTTCTCTCTTTTTGATCTACCAAACACCTTGAGCCTAACTAGTCATTTAACCAGCATCTCCATGTGGGATGCTTCCTTTCAAGTATAGGAATTCCACATGATTCCTTAATTGGCAAGTTGAGGGCTCCTCTGAAGGAGAAGGGAAAGAAAAACTATAACTGGTATCTATTTGAAGCTCAATAGAACATTACATACAATACTCCCATTTTCACCCTTTTCGTTAGATTCATTAACAAATTCCAGCATTCAGTCCAGGCAGAAAAGGCAGATATTTGATAATGCATAAAGAAACACATTAAGCTGATTAACAAGAACTAGAAAGAGACAGTGTGCATAAGTTACTCAAGAAAGATTCCTATCTATTTCTGAGGTGGGTATTGAAGATGCGATATGAAGATTGTTAGGTGCTATGACGTAGACCCCACCTGCAAATTGGCTCTACTTAGAATCATCTTTTCATGAATCTGGTGTTTTTGTCTTACTTTGTGTAACGAAATGAAGATGAATACAAACGCAGGAATGCAAGAGATCTGTCTCAGGTTGCCCTTTCTTAACTAGTTGTCCATTAACTAACAACTAATAATGATCTCTACCAGCTGTCATTGCTGCAATCTATGAAGACAAACCAAAAAGACAGATCAAAACAATGTTCAATCGGGAGAAAAAAAATGAATTCAATATGTCAAGGAAAATGTTCTGCTCTGAGTATCATTAACTTCCAAAACTAACTTCTCTAATGGATTATAAGACAATGAAATTGACATCCAGTATGGCATGTTTGATAATAATTCATTCTGGTAGCTCAATTTCCACTACAATTCACGATGAAAGGTTTCACGAAGTTAATAAACTCTGATGTCTTGATCCCTAGCTTCAAATCAACCTCCCCACCCCCCAAACCAGAAGAAATCAGGATTTAGTTCCACAATTGCTTCATCCAAAATCACCTGAGATCAAAGCCATACTTTAAAAATAAAAACACAACAATGACAAACAAGCTTGTAAAATTCAGGATTTTGCTGAGACAGGGAAAATTCTCTTCAACTTTGATTCCTTGGAATCACCAAAACAAAACAGCTTATCATTCTTCTAGTTCGTTAGAGGTGAATTGCCTAAGCAAGAAAAGAAAACTTTATCTATCCACTGAGCAGTAATTTCCTACATGGTCTCATCAAAACCTATACATCGGAAGGCACCATCAACAAATGCATGCTTCAACTTTCTCATACATATGAATACACAATAAGTCTTTGCTGTTGCTTAGCTGCCTTAGTTGCAGGCTGATTCTTCAACTTTTAGTGTCAGAACCTGTATTGTTACTATGGCAGGCTGGTCAAGTATTGATCTTCACTATCAATCAGTGGACCACCAAAACATAGTCAACTTTCCAAAACAAAAAAAAAAATCTAACTTTCACTAATAGGGCTCGAATTTTGAAAGTAGGATGTTCAGACAGTAGCACCAACCCAACAGCTGGCAGTGAGGTTGGGGAAATACAATTATAAACCACAATTTCAATGGTCCATGCATGGACAAAAAAGTGTATTATGTTTCTTCAGCAAAGTATGATAGGGTCTTGTGCACAAAACCAGCTACTTTGGTCACAAGCAAGATAGTAATAGCCTGTGCCTCCCCAGGCAAGGGAACCTAGGGGACCACACAAATGACACTGTCCATAAAACATGTACGAATTACACATCTATCTCTAAACCACATTTAAACTTGGAACCTTTTTTTGGGATAAAAAGTGTAAGTATAAACTTGAAACCATAAGAAGGTGCACAAGAGGTGGGAGTTCTTTTTTCTTTTTTGAGGAGCACGAACCTTGGTTCTGATAATCATCAAAGGATGAGGCCATATGAACAAAATGCAACAAATTCTAGATTATAAGCTAACATATTTTAAGAATAATGAAGTGCTAACCAAGACCCTTTCAAGAGCCACGTAAAATAGAATTTCATTAAAAAGATTTTCGAAGTAATGAAGTTAGGAAAGTAATTACCGGAATGTCTGTATTCATGCCTATGCATGTCACAGCATTGTGCTCATATCCAGTCAACTTTATTGATGTATCCTCAGGAGCAAGCCTCACTGCATAATGGACAATATTTGCTACTAATTTGTCAGTCAAAACAAGTGAAAAAGATCACCAGGAGCATTGGCCTAGTAGTTTTTTTCCTAGCTTCCTCATGGTGGGAAGCTCCAGTTCAAGCCAAGCTGACTACATTAAGTCCATTGTTTTAATACTAAAAAAATTGGACAAGACACAAGGATTGCATAAGAGCTATAAAGATTTTGAAACCTGAATAGTTACCAAATAAAGATAGTCAGTTATACTTTTTCCTACACCTGCGCACCTGTATTTACAATAATAATAATAATGTACAAAAATAGCCATAACGCAGTCAAACCTAAAGAACATGATTAACTCCAAAAGCAAGCTCATCAACAGTTGTTAACACCCTCTCTCAGGGTGGTCTACAGGAATGGATCATAATGAACAAAATATTTACACCACCAAGGTAAGAAATTATATATTTCGGTCTTGGCTGGTCATGGCATGGGTTATCAATGTTTAAGGAAAAACAACTTCAATGCTTAGTTGGAAGAGATGCTTAGGGGAGGATGATTCATCTAATTATGGATCATGTTGAATTTTCAGCTAGGGCCTGAGTAAGACTGTAATATTCAGATCCTTCTATAGAAATTCCAATGGTATCTTTCATGGAGTAGGTCACATTAACTGGAGCACATAAATCTTGGGTGTCTTATTTTTCATTATCACACAACAAATTTCGGATGGCTCAAAACATCCATCATGTCAAGGAGTAAAGAATGGAGCTCTTTCTTTTATGGAATGGAGCTGCTGTTAGGGTAGAAATAACCAGAAATATCGAGGAGAGTGACAAGAAAGAGACAAACGTGAGGCTGACAGAGGCAAGAAAGGAGACAAAAGCTCAAGTTAGATTTAATTAATTGGCTATCCGAGAAGTGCATGGTTCAGTTTAGATTGCTATTTAGCTTTTGGTGATCTGACATTCTTTGAGGACCACTCCGTTTCGTTAGGCCCTAAAGTTGGAGAATATATGTATCCCTTCAAAAAGGCCAGAATATCCAAAAGACACACACTTGACCTTACAATCACTAAAACTTCTGGGGGCTGACATCACTAATGAAACACGCACAATTAAGAAAAACCAAGTTGATGCAGATTAAGAAAATATTGTTTGACTAAAAAAATATTGTTTTGGAATAAATATTCAATTAGCGAAACTTTTCTGGTATTTATTATTATTTTGTTTTAATCTTATTTAAGTTACCAAGATTACTTGGGCATTATGGTATTTTAATTTTCTAGTTAAGTATATTTATTTAAAGTATGACAAGAATTAGAATCTTTTAAATTTTTCTTATAATTTCCTTACCAATTCTAATTAATGCCTACATAAAGGCCAGTAACTATTAACAATGTAAGATAGACAATGATGAAGTAAGACTTATACCCTATTATCACACTAAGCATTTGTTCTTCTAACTACTCTCTAACTTATCTCATTCTTCTACTTCTTGACACTTCTGCACTTTGATTTCCAAGTTCCTTTGGTCTATCTTTATTCTTTATTTCTTACTTAAAATTTCTCTTCTTTTTTCTAAACTATCTAAGAGACAAGTTAGTTCAACGACTACTTATTTTGCATCAGTTAGTATCAAAGTCTAATTACTCCCTCCACCATTCAACAAAAATTTATTACTTCAAAATAAAACCCACATCTTGACAAAAGAAAAGTTTTTCCTAAAAAAGTTTTTCCCCCAAAATAGCCACAACATAGGCTACAATCATCACCAACCACCAGTCACTCTTGGGAGCCGGTTTGCACCACCCTTGTTATTAGGGTCAGAGAACTCTGGCTGGCAACTCCTCATTTTTCAGCAGTCAATTTCATTGGAAGACATTATACAAGTTAGAATCACAGCCGCGATTTCATTGGAAATTGAAATGTATTGTCTTTAATTCTGCATGAAAGTTCACTTGAAGTTGAGTTTTCATTCTCTGACATGGAACCTGGAATCAACAGCGCAATTCAAAACTCCGCATATACATGAGCAATTAAAAACTTAAAACCCAAGTAAATTCTTCCTATTTGATTCACACTCAATAAGAGAGTGAAAACCAAGGTAAATGGAATGATAATTTGATAAGTGAAATCAATTAAAAAAGGATTAATAAAACTCTACAAGAACTTATCTTAATAAGTTGAATCAATTCCCACTTAACAAGAAGGTTAACAGAAACCTCACTACTTGAAAACTAAAATTTATAATTTTATTATTTTTAAAACTTAAATTATTACAAATAGGAATTGATGACCTATTTATAATATAAGTCATACGAATAATAAAAAATAATAATCTTTTAATTTAATGAAAAAATTAAATATAAAATAGAATTAGAAAACTAGCAAAATTAAAAAAATTACAACTGATGCAAACAAGTCTAAAAACACTCAAGATACTCAAAGAGTATCAAAAGGTGACTTGGAGCAAATTTCAAATGACGTAAATACAAATAGAGTTTCAAACCTAAAAAGTTTCAGCAGACCAGTAACAAGATCAAATGCAAAAAAGCTTAAAGAGTTGCTCCAAGTTTTCACTCAAAAACATGTGTATGATGGGCTGGCCAATTGTGGAAAGTTCAAAAATAACCTTTTTGAACAGCCTAAATTCGTAACTTTAATTGGGTTTAAATGATTTTGGATAATTTGGCCTTATTTGAGTCTTATTGGTAATGAGTGAATAAACCTTGTGTATGGACTGGATCAGTTGAGTTGTTTTAAGTATTTTGAATTGTTTTATTTTACTTTGAGTTAATTAAGTCCATATAATCAAATGTAACTCATTTGGCCTTAAGTCTTATCTTAGTGTTATTACAAGAATGAGCCCATAAGCATATGATGTCACAAACAATTAGCGGTGTTGGTTAAAAAAATTGAAGTTACAAGGAGTTACATAACAATTACATACCTATAATTAGTTTAGTTATTGTTGGAGTTACAATTGTAATTATCACATAATTAGCTTAATTATTGTGAGAGTTACAATTGTAGTTATTCTGTTGTAACTTATCATTGATTTCTTTGACTATAAATACCAAATGAACTCTTCTTTGTGAATATCAAGAGTTGTAATCAAATATTTCAGAATTGAGTTGATAGCGTTTTAATTTTCTTTTCACTTTATGCACAAGGTGTTGATTTGAAATACAATTGTTATCATTTGTATTTCAATTTTGATTTCCTATTTCAATTATTCTTGGCGCTTGTTTGGATTGGATTCAAGAGATATCATTTATCTTTCTTAGATTCTATTTAACTTCTACCATTTGGGTGATTGACCAAATTTGATTCCTTTTTACTTGTGATCTAAATTTTGTTCTAAACCGATTGAAGAGTTATAAGGTTTAAGTAAGGGTCTTGGGGTTCCGCATCATTTGGTATCAGAGCGTTGGTTCACCAAGTAAATTAGTCTATCTTTATTTTGTTGTCTTTATTTTCATTATTTTTTACAAAAAAAAGAGACAAATTTGCATTCAGCAAAAAATCAGATTAGCCTTATTTGCTTAATTGTGCAAAACACACTTTAAACAATTCTACCTTATGTAATTGAAACACTTGCTGTTATTTCTCCTTTTATTTATATCATAAAACATTCAAATACATTTAAAATTTAAAAGAAAAACTCGTTTCAAGATTGTTTGTTTGGTTGAAATTGTTTGTGTAATTTTTGGGACTGTTTGAAAACAACTCAACTAATCCAGCCCATACACAAGGCTTATTCACTCATTACCAATAAGACTCAAACAAGCCCAAATTATCCCAAATCATTTAAACCTAATTAAAATTACGAATTTGGGCTGTTTAAAAAATTCATATTTGAACTTTCCACAATTGGCTAGCCCATCATCCACATGTTTTTGAGTGAAAACTTGGAGTAACTTTTTAAGCTTTTTTGTCTTTGATCTTGTTACTGATCTGTTGAAACTTTCCAGATTTGGAACTCTACTTGGTTTACGTCATTTGAAAATTACTCCAAATCACATTTTGATGCTCTTTGAGTATCTTGAGTGTTTTTAGCCTTGTTTGCATCATTTTTTTTTTTTTTTTTTTAAAGTGACTTGGAGCAACCCTTAACTCTACTTGATTTGTTGCCTATTCCTATAAATGATATTTCTAATTTGGATGGACATAAGAAAGCAAAAATGGTTAAAACAATTCATGAAAAAGTAAGACAACATTGAAAAGAAAAATGAACAAGTAACATCCCATGTCAATAAAGGAAGGCGCAAGATTTCATTTGAATCCGGAGATTGGATGTTGGTTTATATGCGCAAGGAACGATTTCCATCAAAACGGAAATCTAAGTTGGATGCTCGTGGGGATGGTCCATTTCAAATCTAGCCAAAATCAATGAAAATGCCTACAAAGTAGACCTACCAAGTGAGTATAATGTTTCGGCTGCATTTAACATATATGATTTATCCCTTTTTGAAATTGATGCAGGAATTGATTCGAGAACGAATTCTTTTGAAGGGAGGGGGGATGATGCAAACAACACTAAAAACACTCAAGATACTCAAAGAGTATCAAAAAGTGACTTGAAGCAAATTTCAAATAACATAAACACAAATACAGTTCCAAATCTGTAAAGTTTCAGCAAACCAGTAACAAGATCAAAGGCAAAAAAGTTTAAACAGTTGCTTCAAGTTTTCACTCAAAAACATGTGGATGATGGGCTGACCAATTGTGGAAAGTTCAAATATGAACTTTTTGAACAGCCCAAATTCATAACTTTAATTGGGTTTAAATTATTTGAGATAATTTAGACTTGTTTGAGTCTTATTGATAATGGGTGAATAAACCTTGTGTATGGGCTAGATAAGTTGAGTTGTTTTAAGTATTTTGCATTATTTTATTTTAGTTTGAGTTAATTAAGTCCATATAGTCAAGTGTAACTCATTTACGCTTAAGTCTTGTCTTAGTGTTATTACAAGAATGAGCCCATAACTATATGGTGTCACAAACAATTAGTGGTGTTGGTTAAGAAAATTGGAGTTATAAGAAGTTACATAATAATTACATACCTATAATTAGCCTAATTATTGTTGAAGTTACAATTATAATTATCACATAATTAATCTAATTATTGTGGGAATTACAATTGTAGTTATTGTGCTGTAACTTATCATTGATTTTTTTGACTATAAATATCAAAAGAACTCTTCTTTGTGGACATCAAGAGTTGTAATCAAATGTTTCAAAATTGAGTTGAGAGTGTTTTGACTTTCTTTTCACTTTATCCACAAGATGTTGATTTGGAATATAATTGTTATCACTTGTATTTCAATTTTGATTTCCTATTTCAATTGTTCTTTATTCTTATTTGGATTGGGTTCCAGGGATATCGTTTATGTTTCTTAGTTTCTATTTAACTTCTACCATTCGGGTGATTGAACAAATTTGATTCATTTTTACTTGTAATCTAAATTATGTTCTACACCTATTGAAGAGTTCTAAGGTTCAAGTAAGGGTCTTGGGGTTCCACATCAACAACTAAAATATAATAGATATGTTCTTCCTTTATAGAAACCTTTTTAAATAAGAAAGATCTTAATTGGTTGTGGCTGATTTAGAGGAAAGAATTTAAATATGTTTTCTTTTTTCGCAAGATTTAACATTTAAGGAGTTTTCTTCTTTTCTCAAACAAGCTTGCGATTTAGGATCAATTTCCTTATTTGGCCGATTCTCCCTCTTAAGAAAAAAGAATTCCCAAGGGATTAGGAAAGAAAATCCCATGGGAGTTTTCCCTTTCCTTGCTCACATCACTCTTATAATAAAATTTACATTTTCTCACAGTTGAACTAAATATTGATTTCTAAATGAATTCTATAAAAGTAGTTTATTTGTTACAAATATAGCCTAAGTGTTTAAATCTAATTAAATTATTTGAGTCCTAAAAGTTATGGGTTGTTAGTTTTTATATGAGTAATTCCGCACTTTCCTTTTTGGTTTTAAAGTTTTAATAAGAGTAGATACTCTCTATATATGGAAAAGTCGGGCAATTATGAATTAGATTTATTGAGGGGAATCATTTATTCAGTTCCTGGATAACCCAGAAAAACCAGGCCATTTTTTCTCTCAAATATCTCTCTACTTCTGCTGCATCAGATATGCCACTGCTTGCTGAGAATATCTCATATGTAAAGTTTTCAATTTTTTTAAAGTACATGCTTTTATAATAAACTGCACAATAACAAATAAGATACAACAAAATACATAATGATCATGTAATTAATGTCCCGAAATTTTTTTAAAGAAATACAAAATTAGCCCCCCAAGAATGTCTTTTAACACAATATGGCGTTACCTACTACTGACATGTCCTCAATTGTTTTTAAGATATGCTGTTAATGCTTACTCAGAATTCCATGTTCGTCTGGCGATTCTTGGAAATAAATAAGGACTTGAAAGTGATCATGCAGACATCCAATTATACTTTTGAATTATTCTTGCTGAACTGTAAAAGGCACCTTCAATCATAGAAT
>NW_019014418.1:16294-40670 GCF_000150535.2 Carica papaya | reverse complement strand
ATGGGTCGTCCATCACGTTTGATCTGGACCGTCGGATCGCGATTAAATAGAAAGTGGAACTAGACTGTTGATCGCGTTTAAATCTGACCGTCTAATCGTGTCTGGAGAAGGAACGTATTTGGACCGTCCGTGCGCGCAAGAGTGGATCTGAGCCGTCCAATCGCAGGCACGCGAATCCCTCGCGTGACCTCCTGCGTGGCATCAGTCAGCATCCCTTGCCACGTTGCACGTTCTGGTTCGTCGGGGCTGCTGACTGGGTATTCTACATGACATAATTTTTTAAAATTGTGTTTTGACCCTAGTTTTCTATTTTTCTTTCAAAAATACTCTCAGAACACAAATTTTCACCAATTTTTCCCAAAATTATTTTTAATTTCATCATTCACCTATTTTTCTTTATTTTTATATTAAATTAAAATTAAAAAATTAAAAAAATTATATTTATAAATAAATTTTAAATTACATTAAAATTAATCTGGGTATTACAATTCTTCACCCTTAAAAGAAATTTGATTTCTCAAATTTGTCTCTCTCTCACTCAATCAAATAGTTGGAGATATTGGGCTCTGAAGTCCGATTCTAACTCCCATGTGGCCTCGCTCGGTGTGTAATTTTACCATAAGATCTTAACAAAAGAAATTTTTTAGTTGCAGAGTACTCTGCTCTTTCGGTCCACGATGCGATCGATACTTCCTCGTAGGACAGATCCTCCTGGAGGAGAAGAGGCTCGTGGGCCAAGACGTGAGAGAGGTCTGAATTGTACTTGCGTGGCATGGACACATGAAATACATTATGGATCTTGAAAAGTTCTGGAGGCAGTGCCAGTCTATAGGCAGCGGTGCTAGTTCTATTTAAGATTTTAAATGACCCAATAAACTAGGGATTTAGCTTTTCCCTATTGCTAAACCTACAGATTCCCTTAAAAGGAGTGACCTTAAGGAACACCGGATCACCTTTCTCAAATTTCAAATCTCTCATTCGGTTGTCTGCATAACTCTTCTGACTGCTCTGAAACGTCTGAATATTCTTCCTGATCTTAACTATTTTGGTTGTAGTCTCCTCTACGAGATCTGGACCGAACAATTTTTTATTACCAAGTTCTTCCCAACATATCAGTGATCTGCATGGGCAGCCATACAATGCCTTGTACTAAACCATGCTAATATTTACTTGGTAATTGTTGTTGTAAACGAACTCTATCAAGGGTAGATGGTCATCCCAATGGCCCCCGAAGTCAAGAACACAAGCTCGAAGCATATCCTCGAGTATGCGGATCGTCTTTTTTGACTGTCCATCGGTCTGAGGGTAGAATGCAGTAATAAAGAACAGTTTCGTTCCCATGGCTTGCTAAAAACTAGACCAGAACTGATAAGTGAACCTGGGGTCCCTGTCGGACACTATTGTCATTGGCACTCCTTGTAATCTGATTATCTTTCGGATATACATTCTTACTAACTTGTCCAAGGGGTAGGTCATCCTGATGGCCAAGAAGTGGGAAAACTTGGTAAGTCGGTCAACAATTACCTAGATGGCATAATATCTTGAGCGTGTCCTAGGTAATCATGTCACGAAATCCATGGTGATATGTTCTCACTTCCACTTTGGAATTAGTAATGGCTGGAGTAGCCCACCTGCGTGTTGATGCTCTGCCTTGATCTGTTGACATACCAAACACTTAGAAACAAAGTTAACCACATCTTTTGTCATCCCGTTCAATTAAAATCAGGGTCGCATATTTTGATACATCTTGGTACTTCCGGGATGCATTGCAAACTTTGAGTTATGGGCCTCTGTCATGATGTTCCTTTTCAACTCAGTGTTACCTGTAACACACACCATGTTATGAAATCTAAGCAACCCATCGGTAGAGACTCGAAAGTCTGAATTAACTCCCTGTTCTGTATCTTTCTTGAGGGCTGCTAAAGTGGAATTGGTG
The DNA here is from genome assembly GCF_000150535.2 of Carica papaya. The sequence continues at coordinate 38,734 of NW_019014418.1, read as the reverse complement.
AACTGAGCTTCTTTTATTCTTTGGATCAACTCAGCTTGAACAATTAAGTGGAACAAACATGTGACTCTTTTTAGGTCCTGAAGTCGTACCTGTTATGCGCCCGCTATTACTGTGCATTCTGAAACCAGCAAGTGAGCTAATATACCTGCACTTTTCCTGTTGAGTGCGTCGACTACTATATTGCCCTTATCCGAGTGATATAAAATGTTGAAATCATAGTCCTTTAGGAGTTCTATATACATTCTTTGACGTATGTTGAGATCCTTTGGAGTGAATATGTGTTTCAAGCTCTTATGATTGGTATAGATCTGAAAGGTCTCCCCATACAAGTAATGATGCCAAGTCTTCAAAGCATAGATAATTGTGGCAAGTTCTAAGTCATGGATGAGGTAGTTTTTCTCATAACTCTTCAACTGCCTAGACCCATAGGTTATGACTTTCCCATACTGCATCAAAACATAACCCAATCATAGGTAGGAGGCATTACTATAAACTGTATATCCACCCGATCCACTCGACAAGGCTAACATAGGTGTGGTAGTTAATTGTTTCTTTAGTTCTAAAAAACTTCTTTCACAGTCCTCGTTCCACTCAAACTTGACGTTCTTCTTTGTGAGCCGAGTTAGAGGAGCAACTAGGCTAGAAAACCCTTTCACAAACTTACAGTAATAACCTATCATCCCTAGAAAGCTACGAATCTCCTTACCGAGGTCAATTTTTTCCAGCCGAGCACTGCTTTAACTTTTTCAGAGTTCATTAACACTCCATCCCTTGATATGATGTGCCCTAGGAAAGTAATCTGCTAAAGCCAGAACCCACACTTACTCAACTTTGCATACAGTTTCTTCTCTCTGAGAACTTGCAAAACCTGAGTAAGATGGTGAGCGTGTTCCTCTTGACTTTTTGAATAGACCAAGATATCATCGATGAACATAATGACGAACTGATTCAGAAATTGTCAAAAAACCTTGCTCATCAAATCCATGAAGATGGCTGGTGCATTGGTTAGTCCAAATGACATGATCAAGAACTCATAGTGTCTGTACTTGATTCGAAAGGCTGTTTTGGGAATGTCTTCTGCCCTAATTTTTACATGATAGTAATTTGAACGCAGGTCTATGTTGGAGAAGACCTGGGCACTCTGTAACTGATCAAAAAGGTCATCGATCCTGGGGAAGGGGTACTTATTTTTGATCATGACCCTGTTCAAACCTTTGTAGTTAATATATAACCTCAACATCCCATCTTTCTTTCTTGCAAATATGACTCTGGAACCCCAAGGGGATACACTATGTTGGATGAATCCACTGTCCTACAATTCAGTGATCTATTTTCTCAGTTCCTCCATCTCAACATGACTCATGCATTAAGGAGCAACCAGAATAGGCTGGATGCCTAACTGAAGGTCTATGGTGAATTCAACTTCTCTGTCCACTGGCAGTCCAAGTATTTCATCCGGAAACATATCTGAAAAGTCTCGTACTACCAGAATATCTAAATACAAATTTTTTTTCTTGGATTTGCATAGTTAAAGAAAACAGTCGGGTTAAAGTACTCGATAATAAGAGAATTTACCATGAGGAAAATAAATATTAAAGAATTTTATTAATTTGTAAATGATTCCTTATTAGGAGGGTTGAATACAACATTCTTATGAAAACAATCTACTGTGACGTGATACGCCGCTAGTTAGTTCATTTTTAAAATTACATCAAGTCCCCCGTGTCAATTTCTATTAGGTCCACACTTAATTTTCTATCTGTTATATTTATGGTGCAGACTTTGTATAAGACCTCCTCTAGTAGTGTCCTACTCCCAGGAGTAGACACAAACAATACATAATCAAGTTTTTCAAGTAATTAATTTAATTTTGATGCAAAAACATATGAAACAAATGAATGCGATACACCTGTATCAATCAAAACATGAACAAGATGGTTACATATAGTGTACGTACCCTGTACTACGTATGGGTTGGCTTCTGCATCCTGCTGAGTGAGATTGTAAGTCCTGCCCTAGATAAGAGGTCTGGCCTAATTATGGTTCCTCGGGCACTCCCTTGCATAATATTGGGCGCTACCACATATGCGGCATGTGTTGTTGAGGCGATAGCAGGGTCGGTTCCCATGATCCTTGCCACAGTGCTGACCAGTCCTACCGCGTCTTGTTACTGGAACCTGAGGGGGAGCTTGAGTCATTAGCCTGGGTCTCTTGTTCTGTTGAACAGGTGTAGTAGGTGCTGGTCTGCGGTGTGGAGCTAAGGGTTTGAGGTTCCCTATTGTTGGAGGAAAAATCCAGAGGTTCCTCTCCACTAACTGTGCATTGGTCAGAACAGCCGAGTAAGTACTAAGTTCGAACACGTACAATTGCTGTCTGATCTCAGGACAAAGACCCCATTCGAATCTTCTCGCCTTCCTGCCTTCATCTATCATGCTCTCGGAGGAATACTTGCCCAACTCTAAAAACTTTCGAGTATATTCTGATACAGTCATATCACCCTAGAATAGATGTGCAAACTCTATTTTTTCAGATGTTGGAGATGCTCTGGAAGATACTCTATATTAAAGGCCATCAAAAATTATTCCCAAGAGACTAGAATGGGCAGGGTGGCCTGCCTTTCCCACCAGTATGTAGGTAGCGAGTATGACTCTCTATTCGAGAGTCACGCCAAGAGTCGTGAAAGCCTTTTCTGTCTCAGCTAATCAGTACTCTACCTCTTCAAAAGAAGATCCTCATGCAAAAGTAGATGGGTTCAGTTTTTTATATCTCTCAATGTAGCCTGGGTCCATAATAGGAAGAACTGGGTCCCGTGGAAGAGGGACTAGACTGTGCTGAGGATGGACTGGATGGCCATGTGGTGGTACTAAATGACACGGTGGGGGCACCAAATTGTACTGTGCTAGTGCCAGGTGATGCGGTTAGGGCACCAGACCATACTGTGGTGGTCCCGGGTGGTACTGTGGCTGAGGCACTGGATCATACTAGGGTGGCTCCAAATCCTCTCGTTACAAGGGTGGCTCAACTTATGGCAGTGGGAAAAGGTCAGGTAGCTCCCTCCTTTCCTTTTGGGCCTGCTGGATAGCAATGAGCTTCTCCAGCGTCTCAAATAACTGGTCAACATCCTCTCGAAACGAACTCTCCTAGGTTGCTCCGTTTAGTGGGGATCTTCCTCTCCCCATCTATCTGTACCTGCATTTCACAAGGAATGGTTGAGTGATAATTCATTGTTTTTTGTGTTTCCTAAGGACTTTGTGTAAGAAATGGTTCCGAGGAGCGCGGTTCTGATACCAACTGTAACGGCTCCGAAAATTCTAAAAGAAATAAATTATAAATTTAGTGTGGAAGCGAAATAAATAATTAGGGTTTACATTTCTTACACAATAATTGAAAGTACCAAATAAGGCTTACGGGAATAACCATTCCAAAAGAACAATTAATAACCAAGGAAATAAAAAAAAAGTAAATGACTGAACGTCCTGCTCGCAATCTTCTTATAGATTGGGTTCTGGATTCTGGCTCTTTTAATATGAAATGATTAAATAAGGAATGAGCTACACTACCCCTGTAAGAATATCACGCTACTCACCGACACAGAAATGAAGGTTGGTAAAAATAATATTGCGTAAATATTTTCAATTAACGAGCCGTCTCCATACCCCGTCCGGTATGAGCGCCAAGTTATTAAACCTCAATACCCTATCCGGTATGAGGTTGAAACGAGTCGTCCCCATACCCCGTCTAGTATGAGTGCCAAATTATCAAGCCTTGATACCCCGTCTGGTATGAGGCAACGTTCACGGTAGGGTTTTCTATGCACCCAGTCCGTCCACCATCTCCTAGGAAATCCAGTAAGGCTGCCGTTTCATCATCACTTAATCACAGAGTTTTCCGTTTACCTTTAATCTCCAGTTTTTCAATTCAACCGTAATCACATAAAATAAACAATTACATGCATTCAAAACTATAAAATCGATCAATTAGATACTATCATGCATTTAAACTGTAAAATAAATTAATAGAATTAACAGTAAATAATTTCTGGTTCTAGCTCCATTAGTAACTCGTAATTAATTATGGATATTTTTTAAATTGTACCAAATACCTTATTATTATTAATTTGACTTCAATTCTATAATAGAGAATAGGGTGAGGGATTCTGACTCAAATTGATGTCTGAAATACTAAACTTGTTGACGCGCTACTGGCGGTTCCCAGATTCCTTAAATTTTTCTTCAGAAATTAAAACACGCTACAAGTACCTACAAATATTCCAAAAATCCTAAAATCAGTGTCAGGACCTCTTTTTGGCCAATTCTGAAATTTTAGCACAGCGGCTCCGTGGTGCTCTTGCGATGGCATCGCCACCTGCGGCAGCAGTTTGCCTCGGGTCGGCAATTTTTGACCGATTTTGTATTAATTCTTGTGAGAAAATACGTTAAAGGACCTCAGTTAGCCCAAAGAAAAATAATAAAAAATCGAAACTCACCAGTGACGGGGTTTTCTGGTGTGGCGGCTCCACCGACTCACATTTGCGGTTGAGTGTCTTGCTTTGGTCAACTTGTAGAGAAGGAAACTGTGATTACAATAGTGGAAGAATTACGCAGAATTGGAATCGGAAAGGGGCTCATCGGATGCGATTTTTGTAATTTCTCACGGCAGCACCACCGGGATTTACCTGTAGTTTCGGGCCAATCCATCGATTTTGTTGCTCTGATTTGGCCATATGGGTGTTTAAAATTGAATTCCGAGAAAAGAAGAATTTTTTTACCTCTTTTGGCAGTCGAAAGTGGCTCCGGCGCGGCAGTGGGTGGCGGCGGCTTCCCTTCTCGGCGGCTGGGTCTTCTTATCCGGCGAGGGTGTCTGGCGGTAAGGGTTAGGGTTTGGTGTGAATAGGGTTATTTATATTCATCATCTTTTAATTTGGGCCGTCCATCGTTTTTAATTTATACTGTTCGATTACAATTAAGTAGGAAGCAGATTTGAACCATTGATCGTGTTTAAATATGACTGTCCGATCGCGTATGGGGAGGAAACACATCCGGGCCGTCTGTGCGTGCGGAAGCAGATCTGGACCGTTCAATCGCGGACACACGGATCGCTCGCGTGGCATCGCGTCATCGTCCTTTGCCACACGGCGCGTTCTAATTCGTCGGGGCTACTGACTGGGCATCCTACGTGGGATAACTTTTTTTAAATTTATGTTTTGACCCACAGTTTCTGATTTTTCTTTCAAAAATACTCTCAAAATCTAAAATTTCATCTATTTTTCTCAAAATTATTTTTAATTTCATCATTTACCTATTTTTCTTTATTTTTACATTAAATTAAAATTCAAAAATTTAAAAAATTATATTTATAAATTAAAATTAATTTGAGTATTACACAGTTATTGATTGGAATTGAATCCAACCTTTTCCTATAGACTCCTCTAATATTACTTCTCACCAAGAAATTACTATAAGTGTTCTTATTAAATCTTTTGTAGGAAAAAAATAATTATCTTTCTATGGCTATTCATAGTTACAATCACCTAATTTCGAACCCTTATCTAAGGGTAGGATACTCACAAAGAAAACTTTTTTTTTTTTTTTCAAATAAAGTAAAACTAGGAAGAGTACCAAGATTATCGGAAAGTACATCCCTCAATATGAAAACACAAGATAATTGGAAGAGAAGCAACTAAAGATATCAGATACAAAGCGGAATAATCCATGCTGCATCAGAAAATCATAAGGCTTGGGTGTCTACCAGCACCCTATGATACTTGGAAAATTCAAATGCTTTCTATTGTTAAAATCTTTGAAGAATATATTATCATACTAGCTTTGGAAGAGATTTCAGAATGTTAGAACGAAAAATGAAGTGAAGAAAAGGATTACTGCTATAGCATATATAATCTCTTCGATTAAACAATGAATAGTTAGCAAGTTAATGAAATTATTGATCAGATTAAAGGTTTTAAACTCTGATTAGATAAATGTAGGTTATTAAATAATTACATATTAATGATTTTTGTACTTTTAATCATCAATCACCATCCAATAATTTCTACTTGGTCATATTCAAGCTAACAGACAATACTGACGGCAGGGACTCACATGCATCCCTAATTAGATTTGCTCTCTCCAATCATATATTTATTTTCACAATAATATATTAAAAATACCCACATTCACATGAAATAAAAATCTTCTATGTTCATTGGAATAAAAAAAATTAGAGGCTTATATATTTTTGAAATTATATTTCAACTTGAATAATGAAAATGATGGTTCTAGCAATCCATAACTCATAATATTTAATTTCTCATAATGAACAGAGAGTTTTTCTTTTTTTTTTTCCCAATGAGTTTATAAATTTTAGAATTTTCCTGCTCAAATTAAAATATACGAATTTAAGTTATAGTTTATGTAAATTACTTAAAATTTTTATGTTATTTTGTACAAATATATGTACGTACATTTACATCCTTGATTTCTCAGGACCTACTACACGTGATTTTATTCTTCAAAACTTTGGGATATACATAATATGACCACCTCTGATTGATGGAAACCTTATTTTTTTGCCTTCTGTAGTGAATTTCCAGTTTTCCAGTACAATTTTGATTTGTTCCATCTTTGGAAATTAAGGAACTTATTTATTTATATACACACATATATATGTATATCATTCTTTTGTCCACTTTCATTCACCACAAGATGAAAGAAAAAAACTGGAGGCAAAATTAATATTTGATATCAAGTTTGTGGTGTTGATGAATAATTTTTATGTCTATGAACATCGAAAAACTTTGAAATAGAAGAATCTACTGTTTGTAAGAAAGACAAAAAAGATGACAACTAAACACATTAATACATAAAAATCTAAAGGCTTATCTTTTTATGCATATTGCAATGCAGCTGGTTGTCAGTCATATCACCTCTTTACATATTGCTATATTTATAATTTTAAATAATTGTTTTATTTATTTATTTATTTATAAAAATAGCTGCTTGTAAAATTAAAGTCGATTTAATATTGTCTACGTGATATTTTCATGAATTAATTATTACTTACATTCTTTTGGGTTTGAAACATCTCTATCTTCCTAAATTTGGATGGATTTCTAGCTTGTATCTTCCTTGCCAAAAATAAAAATTGGACCAACACTTAAGATAGAAAACAAGTGCTCTTAATTAAAAAGGAATATATATATATATATATATTAAAATTTTAATAAAAATAAAATCAGAAATTAAAATATCAGCTTATAAATATAATTTGTGTTGTAGTATATGAATACTATCTTTAGTTCATGATTGCATTTTTTATCTTTACATTTTATTAATTTATTATTTTTAAATAAAATACGATAAAATTTTGTTATTATTGGTGAAATAAAATTAGCATTTATATTAAATAAAAAAATAAAATAAATCATTTAAGATAGCTTTAATAATTCAAAAAATTCAAATAATTAAGACGAAATTTAATTATTAACAAAAAAAAAAAAGTGAGATGGAGTTTCAAAAGATGATTATTATCATCAACACAGAGTTTAACATAGGTTTTTTTTTTTTTTTTTTTTTTGTTTGGATAGCAAGAAAATGAAAAAAATATTTTGAGATGTATAAGCCAAGTATAATATAAGTAATAAAAGAGAGTCCAATATAATACGTTTCCAAAGCTTCACCATTACTAACGTAATTCTTTTAGACTTTCTTATATTCTAAAGTGTTAAATAAGTTACAAAAATGAGGTACAAAATATGGTTTACTAGCGATAAATTTTCTGTATCAATTGATTGTATGATAATGAGGTGAACTCGAATAAGAATAAAAAACTCAGTCAAACATCATACATTATATTAGTTAGGGATAATAATAAATTAAGTTCGTAACAAATTTTACTAAATCTGAATTTATTCAGAACATAGAGTATGCTAACCTAAATTACTACAAACTTTGAATGAAAAATATGATTTTTTTTTTTTGTGTTGTCCAAAGTTTTTTGATGAAACTTGTATTACCTTGCCCCGGTGAAACAAGTCATGTGGGAGAAAAATTGCAAGGTATGTTTTTTAATCTAACTATAGAATATCGACTTACATTATCATAAAAAAAAATAAAAGAAGATAAAGAGCTGAAATATAAAACACAAATTAAATAAAAAATAAGGAGAATGAAATAAGTCAGACGTTCTAAATAGCTCCTTTGCTTTTGTTGGCTGGTCGTAAAAGCCCTGGTCTATATTGCTCTGTACTAGCCACGACGCAAAGTTGCAAAGCCGAAAATGGAACAGTCTCTGATGAGGTGAAGGTAAATGATGAAGTAAAGAGGTGGCAGCTGTAAAAGAGAGTGAAGTGTGTGTTTTTGGTTTTAGGGTTTTTTAAGTCTCTTAGTATATTTGCAAAATTTTTTATATATTTTTTATTTTTAAAATTAAAACCCTAAATAATATAACCTTTTTACAAATATATTTATATAATGCATTTTCACTTTGTACCTTGAACTTTTATTTGGATTTGCTACACGAGGAGAGGGGTTAACTATTACCAAGAAATGTTCTTACCCACAATCAAAACTTTTTGAGAACCAGAAACTTCCATTTTCTCCATCTATAAAATCTAAACGCATCTCTTCTTTTCTCTTCACCATATCTCATTAGAAGAAAAAGAAAAAAAAGCATACAAGCATTTTCTTTTCTTGAATATCAAATAGATATGGCTTCAAAGGGTTTAGCAACAATAGCTCTTCTCCTCTCCCTCAATCTTATCTTCTTCACTTTGGTTAGCTCCAATTACGTCCCTTGCCCACCGCCACCCCACAAACACCACAAGAAAGCTTCGTGCCCTAAAGATACTCTTAAGTTTGGAGTATGCGCCAACGTGTTGGGTAATTTGCTTAATCTTGTTCTGGGTTCGCCTCCAAAGTCCCCTTGCTGCACCCTTCTTGACGGTCTCGTTGATCTTGAAGCTGCAGTTTGCCTTTGCACTGCCATTAAGGCCAATGTCTTGGGCATTAACCTAAACGTTCCCGTTTCACTCAGCTTGCTTCTCAACTACTGTGGCAAGACGGTCCCCTCCGGTTTCCAGTGCGCTTAGATCCACGCCATTATCATAAATATCTTTTACAGCACTATTTTCTTTATATATATATATATAAAAAAAAAAGAAAATTAATTTCTGGGTGTTACTGCAAGGTGAATAATGGTTTAGTTTCACGGTGAAATTTGAGATGTATGTATAATTGGTATTTGTCTCATTGTTGATGGCGCTTGTTAAACATTCATCAATAATCCTTTGTTTGCAAGAACGGAAGCTAACAAGGCTCCTTATCCATGTACATGTTCTATGTAGTTTGTAATAATTACCCTAATTAATTTTCTTTTGTTTAATCTGGTAATGAATTATGATAAAATGGTTTCCGCTTTTTAGTTGACTGATCTTTGTTAAATATTAATTTAAGTATGTGTCTCAATTTAGAACGAGTAAGAAATAGAAAAATGTGGCTGAGTACTACTCCCCTTAATTCTACTACAAGATTCTATACGTATGTGTGGAATGCGGAAAAAGACAGTCCATAAAAAAGCTGCAACTGGTTTTATTTACACAAAGGAGTAATATTTTTCTTTTGATTTTGTGTTTTGGGCAAATGTAATTAAATTATATATTGGCGTAGTATCTCACACAAATTATTTTTCCAACCTCAATGGGATTATTTCATTAACTAAAATCTGCAATAATTGATTTCCTCATGCAACTTGCAGAGTCACAGCTTTTTTCAATTAATTCGAAATCGGGATGTGATTTTATTGGTAATCGAGACAAAAGGTGCAAATAATCAATCCAGGCCTTTCTATCACCCCAACAGAGTGGCCCCATCATATATATATATATATATATATATATAAACAAATTTTTTAGGCTGGAAAATTTAGGTTTTAATGCCACAAAACCGAAAATTAAAATAACTTTTGCAGGTGACCACTTTCTTTTTTCTAATAACTCCATCTAATACATTGCAAACCATTTCTTCTTTGTTTTAATTGCTAACTCATTCTTTTAATGAATTTTTACAGAAAATAAGGTAAGAAATATAATATTTTTATTTAAGATTCAGAATTGAAAAAAATTTGAAATCAATTTATTGTAAGTATTTTCTTTTTCTCCAATTTCTACTTTTATATCTGCATAATTTAAATAAACAAATTAAATAATTTAAATTTTTTAAACCCAAAAGGCCCAAATTTCAATCCGGCCCAACCCATCAGCCCGAAATTTTTAGTTTAAAGGATTAAAATAAAACGTCATCGTTTCACTAATGGATGAAAGCAGAAAGAAGCTCTTGCCTTGCCTTTTCGGAGACAAGACAAAAGGCGTCTCGAGGAGAATCAAACGGATCAGAGAGCCGAGAATGAAAACTGCGAGCGATTTGAGATCGAGGTGGTCGAGAAACAGGAAGGAAGCAGCGAAAACAAAGACCGTTGGTTCGAGATGGCAATGTGAAGAAAGGCTCACTATGGGCCTATAAAATAGAGCCGAATCAGGGCATAGTGGATTCCAGGAAATTGGAGAGGAAAAGGGTTTAGGGTTATTCCACGTTCGTTTGAATTTCTGGGTACTGGAACCGAATTGAAAGAATGGGTCGATTCAAGAAGGATGAAGAGAAGGCCAGAAAGAGGGAGGGAGATCTAAAACAGAGAGATTTGGCGATTTCCTATCAAGTGCTTCATTAGTAATTCTATTGAATATGTTGATATTTTCTTCGTTGAAAGCTCTACCAATTGGATGTGTGCTTCAATAAACAAAAGTTCACATTGTTTATGCAGAGACCTTAGAATTCATAAACAATGTCCTAAAAAATATCGATCAAAATGAAAATTCAAATCATCTATTTTTATTTAATATAACGAAATTACACGAGGACGAAAGCAATACATAGTACTGTAACATAAAAGAATAATTATCGAGAAATGGTAAACATTATAAACCCATATAAAAAAATGATGAGAAGCAAAAATTAACAAAACACGTAGAGCTAAACGAGGTAAGGTAATGAATGGGAACTGATTACGGACTTATTCGCATTTGTAGTCTTTTGGGACCTTCTTTCCACAGTTGTTGAGCACCAAGCTCAAAGAAACGGGAATGTTAAGGTCAATACCCAAGACACTAGCCTTGATGGCAGTGCAAAGACAAACAGCGGCTTCGAGATCAATCAGACCCTCGATGAGGCTGCAGCATGGTTTGTAGGGTGGCTGACCAATTACCACCCCCTTCACCAAGTTCAAAACGTTGGCGCACACACCAAACTTAAGGGCATCCCTTGGGCAGCTGCCTTTGTTGTGGTGGTGGTGGTGGCCAGATGGAGGTGTTGGTGGGCAAGGTACATAAGTTGAGCTAACCAAGTTGAAGAAAACCAGATTAAGGCAGAGCAAAAGGGCGGTTGATGCTAGTGCTTTTGAACCCATTTTAATTATTTCTTGATCACCTCTTAATGTTAAGTATGGATTCAGTGCCTAGCAGGTTCTTGGTGATAAGAAAGAAGTGGGTTTAGGGTTCTATGTATAGAGGTAAATGGGGAAGTGTTTGGATATCAAAATTATTTGTATTATGTGTTATACCCCCATGTGGATGGCTACGTTGCATGTGGAATAATAGCTAACCAACCCAACCTGGCAATGAATTGCAAGATGCAACAGGAGCTGCTAAAATATTCATTTACCTCAGAAGTTTCTTTCACAAGTTGGGCTTCATCTTAACCTATTTCAAACTTTCACATTTGAAAAGCAAAGATATTGTCGCAATTGTGTTTTACAATCAACATTCTTTAAAGTCTTCTTTGGAGGCGAATCACCGTCATTATTAAGAGATTATGATGTGAATTTTATTGAATATGATAAGAGTAAAGAAAGTGGAAAAAGAATGTTAAAAAACTAAGTTGAGTAATTATTTATAGACCATGTAGGTTGACGCTCTTAATACTAATTTGCAGGACCAAATATTTCAAATCCAGTTATTGACTAATAAATTTAATTTTTAAGGATTATATTTAGTTTTCAATGTTTAAATTTGAACTTATTTGGTGTCAAAATGTTAATGATCAATGTGAAAAAAAGAATAAATCTGAACGTGAAGTGCAGGCCCTACATTATTGATTAATTAGAAAGAAAAAGAAATAGGTAATAAAATAGTATTATTATTATTATTATTATTATTATGATGATGATGGAGAAAATAAGCATTAGAAGAACAAAGTTTAATCATACATCACACATGACGTGGTGGCAATATACTTGCCCGTGAACTTTGACCCGTGTGCCACATGTCGTCTGTCACTTATTCATTTATTAATATATATATATATATATTATTCATTTCTCTATAACAATCACCGAAATTCAGGATCGCTCTCGATGAATATATATATATCATTCATAGATTTATTATTTTCTCAAAGTTGTCCTGAACAAATATACCATTTTACAAGTTAAAAATAGCATATGGTGATATGTAATTTTTCTTTTTCTTTAACATGGAGGTGATTGGCAAGTGAAAGTCAGAAATTGTGTCTTGTAATTTTTTTCTTTAAGTGAAATGGTATGCAGAACCTACAACTAGGTTTGTTAATCTAAAAAAAATTCAAAGCTTTGACCAAAATAGAGAAAGTTTGAAGAACTACCATGATCAGACTTCAGAAATGTACAGTTTTGGTTAACATCATTCTTCTATTTCTAGTGATTCTTTTTTTTTTTTTTTTTTTTTTGCATTTTAGAGAAGTCTATCTTGTGACATTTTGTGGGCAAATATTATTTATATTATGATTTTTAAAACTGATATTAAAATAATCATTTACTAAAACCATTTTTAATAAAAAATTCTTCGGTTTAGTTAAAAATAATTATAGAATATTATTACTTTAAAAAGTAGAAACTATATGTATGATACAAATAATTTTTTTTTTAAATTTTAAGTGTAAATTTGTAATAATATTTAAAATGATTTACTAAAAGTTAGAAATTATAGTTTTTATATTTAAACATATTAAAAACAAATTTTATCTTGCCAATTTGATTTATTACTAAAAGCATATTTTATTTATTTACCAATTTAATTGCAAAAATACCTACAACTATAAAAGATAATAATGCTAAGAACTAACCCAGACAAAAATCTTTATGTCATCGTAAAAGAGAAATCATATTTCAAAGTGAACTTGTGAAAGAAACTTCCTAAGCAAATGAGTATTTTAGCAGCTTGTGGTGCATCTTGCAATTCATTGCCAGGTTGGATTGGTTAGTTTATATTCCATATGCAAGGTAGCCATCAACATGGTGGGTATTATATATAATATACAGTACTTTTAAGATCCAAACAGTTCCCAATCTAGCTCTATATATAGAACCCTAAGCCAACTTGTTCTTTCTCATCACCAAGAATTTGCTAGGCATTGAATCCATCCTTAACAAGAAACCAACATCAAGAAATAATTAAATGGCTTCAAAAGCACTGGCAACAACTGCCCTTTTGCTCTGCCTCAACCTGGTTTTCTTCAACTTGGTTAGCTCAACTTATGTACCTTGCCCACCCCCACCTCCATCTGGTCACCACCACCACCACAAAAAAGGCAGTTGCCCAAAGGATGCCCTTAAGCTTGGTGTGTGCGCCAACATCTTGAACTTGGTGAAGGGCGTGGTAATTGGTCAGCCACCCTATAAACCATGCTGCAGCCTCATCGAGGGTCTGCTTGATCTTGAAGCTGCAGTTTGTCTTTGCACCGCCATCAAGGCTAATGTCTTGGGCATTAACCTTAACATTCCCGTTTCTTTGAGCTTGGTGCTCAACAACTGTGGAAAGAAGGTCCCAGAAGACTACAAGTGCGAATGAGCCTATAGTTCATTATCACAAATGGCACGTGGTTTACTCCTTTTCATTTTATTTGTTTATGTTTGGTTATAATCTGGTTAATTTATGTTCATTGTTTGGATCGTTTATCCTAAACTTTCTAAGGTATGATCTATTAGTTATTCATCATTTTTTCCTTTTATGTCAAACACTAGTATTGTTTGGAAGAGAAGGTAACTCGCTTTCCACTTGGCCGTCTGATCTCTCGTAAATAAAATTAGTTATTATTCCGCATGAAAAATTAAATTTCTCTGTGTTGCTTTCTGTGGGAATCATGCAGAATGTATCATTTAATATCAATATTTTACATTTGCCCTTTTGATGCTTCTCTTTAGAAGGGGACAACTATATTATACATTTTGCATTACTATCATATAGTATTCTACGTGTCTGTGTATATGTAAATCAAGAAATTTTATACACACACATATATATATATATACATTCACGGCTAGATCTTATCTCCATTACTGATCTAACAAGTAATCCTATTGAATTACTCTTCTCCAGCTAAAAGAGTAGGAGGAAGCCAAAGATACCAGACAAAGAAAAAAGGAAAATACCGAGGAAATAATGATTATACATGATTTTCCTTTTTTCGTTTTGAAAAAAAAGATACATAATTTATTAAATTTCAGACAATATATTCAGGTACTAAAGATCTAACCATTCAAGTAATATATATTATACGTTCAATTTAATAACATTTTTTGAAAGTCACTCTCTTTAATATTGCACGATAAAACTTAATTATAAGTTCTTAGAAAATGACAACCTAGATAGGATGCAGATGTATTTGAACTGAGACATTACAGGATAAATTATTAAAACTATATTAAGTGTTTTGTAGTATCTAAAAATTAAACATATTTTTAACGACAAAATTAAATTGAAGAATATTCCATATGTCATGCAATATATGTACAGGCAGGCATATAAACATCCAGACCGGATTCTTTCAAGAAGCCAACTGAAATATTCTTCTAAACATTAATCAAAACGTGGAGATTACACTAATAATAACTCACTCGGAAGGTAAAAGTTTTTTCACCGTAACTGTCAATACCGAAGTCCAAAGCATAAAAGCTAGTAATAATGTATATATACAGATTTTTGTCAGTAGTATCGGATGATAGATATCGTCTCCTAATAGTTCTGGAATGATACTTACAAGTAGAAAATATATAATTATTTCGAAAAAAAAAAAAAGTTAAACACGCAGGGAGCTCACATGTTCACTTGGGAAACTGGACTCTGTCTCTACTAAATATTATGAAAGCTATGAAAGACTAGACACCAAACCCTGAAGTCTACTTGATAGATGGTTTAAATTCTCTGCTACCAGCCAAGAGAAATAATAGCTGAAGAACAACTTACTATAAACTTCTACTATTATTTGTTGACCAAGTTCATGTAGGCCGAATCATTTGGAGTAAATATAGGCCATACAGCCCAATGTAAAATTAGGAATCAGCCCAGAAAAAGCTATGCGACGCTAGTCACGCAACAAGCTGGAACAAGAAAGGAAGAAAAGCAAACAAACAAAGCTACATACTTATCTGGAAATCTGTGAAAAATTAAACGATGAGTTTGTTAAAACATCACAAGTTCACGGATTCGAAATAGTCATGAATAGGACATTGGTGTTTTCAAATAATCAACAACAATCCAAACTCTGCACTCTAATTTCGCAATACCATTCTCTTCGGATTCTGTGTATTTTCATTTCCTTGTGCGACATGGAGTTAACGCACAGTCACGGGTTACACGTAAAAGCTTGAGTTATATAAATGTGAGGCCTTTCATGATCAATTCATTCGAAACCCAGGAAGAATACATAACTAGCTTAGAATTAAGCTGGTGATCTTGAAGGAGCCCTAAATGATCATGGCTTCTAAAATTACTGCTGTGTTCTTCATTTTCATGATTCTCATGTTGGTATCATTACCACCTATATACGCTTGCGATTCTTGTCCATATCCACCGTATCACCGCCCTACCCACCCGAAAGTTCCTCATCCCAAACCCCCACACACGAAACCACCGCACCATGGAGGCCACGGGAAAGGGCCACCAATAATCATGCCACCTATTATTATTAATCCACCACCGGTTATATCACCTCCTGTTGTATATCCTCCTTACTCTCCATACCCACCTTACCCAGGTGCCCCACCTGGCGGCGGCGGAGGAGGTGGTCGCCCCAGTCCTGGTGGCGGACCTCATTCAGGTGGAGGAGGTGGAGGAGGTGGTGATCCACCATCCGGAGGTGGTGGAGGTGGAGGTGGAGGTGGAGGTGGAGGTGGCATGAGGCCACCACCTCCTCCTCAGCAACCAACTTGTCCGATCGATGCTCTGAAGCTAGGGCTTTGTGTTGATCTTCTTGGAGGAGCAATACATATAGGGATAGGTGACCCGGTGAAGAATGTTTGTTGTCCATTGATAAGTGGGTTGCTGGAACTAGAAGCAGCTATATGTCTATGTACTACTATAAGGATTAAGCTTCTCAACCTTCAAATATTGCTTCCTATTGCTCTGCAACTCCTGATAACCTGTGGAAAGAATCCTCCTCCTGGCTTTGTGTGCCCTCCTCTTTGATCATCACTTGCGGCAGATTAAGTGCTCATAAATAATTAATTTAATTAATTAAGGTGAGTTGTTGTGCGTTTAATTGTTGTTTCCCTCTGATTAGTAAGTTGGATGATATTATTATGGTTAGAGCTTGCTTCTTTGTTGTGTGTAATGTCATTTGAAATTCTGGCGATCATGGTTGCAACGTCTTCTTGTTAATTTATATATGTACCACCTTATCTATAACTCTCTCTCTCTCTCACCACGTGTATGTTATGCTTACGTGCAACGTGTATATACATGCATGCATTCATCATGCGAACACTAGCTGCGTGGTTTTGCAAAATCAACATATGTATACACGCACACGCGAACACGCAAACACATGCCTGCATGCGTTGTGAACATGCATAGATGATACGTAAATACATGTTTACATGCACGCATGTTATAGTTAGCTACGTGTAACAAATGAGTTGTTAGAATACACAAATATGATTCTTAATTTTATTTTTATTCGAAAAACAGTTAAAAAATAAAATTTAAAATGTATGATTTTATGTGTGGGTTTTGTCAATTTATCTATACTTTTAAGGCATTTAATTATTATTTTATATTATTTAGTTGCATGGGTTTACAATATATCCCTTAATTTAAGTTTGTTTTAATATATTTTGAGATAAAATTTAGAGTAAATTAATCGTACTTGTGAAATTTAATCAGTTTTACATGTTTCATACGTATAAATATATTCCTTTACACCCTCAAAAGTGTAATAATCATTAACACTAATTAAACCAAAGACATCAAACGAAGTTGTCATCTGTTTTTGTGGAATTTTTGAAAAATATTTTATTACACTGAATTATAAAATAAAAAAAATACATATATATATATATATATATATTAGACATATAGTTTTGCTTCGAAATCCTGGTTTCGAATCTCTTTTTATTTTTATTTTTATTTTTCAAATATTTTAATATTTTCTTTTTGTTTTTAAGAAAAAAGTATGTCAATATTTTTAATTCACGTTTTGATTCGCGAACATTTTTTTTTTCTCAAATGAAGGAAATCTTAAATATAAATAGGAGAAAATATGTTTTAACAGTTCTTCTTAATATAAATTTAAGCTTTGGAGATCAAATTTAACATGTGGTAATTTAGCTTCCACTATTTCCCTTACTATTATAATGATTAACCTGGTATAAAATAAAAATATAATTTGAAGATTTAAATAATTAATTGGCATATATATATACACACACACACACACACATATATAGCTAGATCTAGGACAGGTTGGAGGATGAATTTTTAGTTATATATATATTTTCAAAAGGTAAGTTAACATACAAATAATTATAGTTTTGATTCATGTATATTTTGATAAGCCATTCTTTATTAGGTATGATTAAAGTTGAAGTTGAATATGCCAAAAGATGGTTCACGGGATTTTATAAACAGCGGACCATCGGCCACCAAAAATATATAATCATAAATAAATAATTTATTTAATTACTTTATTTTTCTTTCATTTTCAATAATTGATTATGCTGTTAGGGTTGTGGCTTTCAGTGTCAGAAAATAAGCAGGGAATGACGCCAAAATAAAGACACCTTACTTTAACTTGAAGTTTTGGCCACATAATAATATTAATATTAGCCTAGGTTCTGGTTATTGCTGGACAAGTCGAATTTCTGAGAAAAATAAGATAAGGAACGAGTGTGTACATATTGAAAACGCAAGATCTGCACATGCACGAGATGACAATTGTGATCCTACATATATATATATATATATATATTTATAAGAGAGAAGTATGAAGACAAAATTGCTTTTACTCCGTAACAGGAAATTAAAATTACAATAATTAATGTGTGAAATCAGCCGGAAGGTTGAAATGCGATCCAATTGATTTTTTTTTTTTTTGAAAAATTGGATGTAAGAAATTAAGAAATTAAATGGGAAGTAAAAAATTCTAACGCGTAGATTAAGATAAACATGATTAATTAATTGGTTAATATTACTTTTAAGAGAAAATAAAATGAAAGTAATTGATATATATATATATATATATGAGTCACCAAATTCTCCTAGTCACGGGCCAAAGTACAGAATTCTGCGGGCGGGTGCATATAGTTTTTGTGTGATGATGAAGAAAGTAAATATCTCTAAAGATTGACCCCCATGACATGACATATACATACATATGTATATTCACTCCAACAAATAAACGACATGGCCACCCTACGAATTGATAGAGACAAGCCTTTTAATTCTAACCATGTAATCCTCTTTCTGTACCTTCATAACTATCATACTGTAAATTATTATACTTTGTAATTCCTGTTGTTCTTTAAAAAGTTAATTTTTCTATATCTGATAATAACGTTAGAATATAAATGATATCTTCTTGTTATCTTAATTGTAATTATTCCGTCACCTTCAAATTTCATAAGTCAAATTCTTCTTTCACATGCACAGGAGTGTTTGACAATGAAGAATTGGGTCATATTAAATGTATTATATATCGTAGATTTCAAGTATAAAGTACAAAAAACATGCTCACATTGGAAAACTTCTTATCATATGAAATTGCAATTTATTTTAGATATTAATAAGTAAAATCAGAATTTAATTACTCTCTATTTTTCTTTCTATTCTTTTTGTTATTTTTTTCCCCCCTCTTTATCTCTTTCTTCTCTCTGAATCTATCCAAATCTCCCAATTTTTAACCATTTTCTTTCTTTTTTCTTAGAAAAGATTCTGTCCTCCCCTTCTCCTTCTTTCGTTTTCCTCTTTCTGCTTCCTTTCTGTTTTCACTTTCTTCTGCCTAGATCCATGGACGGCCTCTTCACACACGTCTCCTCCCCCTCATTCTCTTTTCTTCTCCTCTTTCTCTTATCTGTTTATTGATTAGAAAATGGAAGCAGACAGAAGAAAATGGTGCTTAGAGATGCTGAAATTTGGCAACCCGTAAAATGAAGGAAAGTTTTAACTTCAGCGAGACAACTGGAAAGGGCTTTAAAATATTACATGGGTGTTTGGTTGTTTCCAAAATGAAGAAAAGAAACATAGAGAATTTGTTCGTAAGCCAGGAAAGCTAATTGATTTTTTCTCTTGGACACATAAAAAATTTAGTTAGTGTATTTAATCCATCTAACTATTTTAATTAAAAGAACTTAATAAAAATATATATATATATATATATATATATATATATATTTTACCATAATAATAAGAACTTGTAAAGAAAGAAATCAACTTAATCATTTATAAGTCTGTTGACACTAATAAATTAAGTTCTTATTATAACTAAATTAAATATTATAAATTTTAGTATTATTGAATCAAGTACGAGAGATAAATAACTATCAACTCAAAATATATTTATTCTTATCAAATTATAAAATTTACATACTCAATAAATTTTAAATTTATAATTTTTAAATAAAGTAGGTAAATTTTAATCATTAGTCTGCCAAATTAGTTAGAACAATAAATAAAAATTATAATGATATTTAGTTTTCTGAAAAAAAAAAAGAAAAAAATGACTATGAAATTTAGTTTAAATGGGAGAACATTTCATTTGTACGTCAATATAAAAATATTAAATATTACCTCTCACAATCAAATTGTAACAATCCAAACTCTAATGTTGTTGGGTGCGGACATTAGTACAACATTTTTAATTAGTGGATTCAAAAAAAAGATTAAATATGCATCAGAATTATATTTTAATATACATATCTTGTGACTAGATAATTATTTGTTTACAAATAATTAATGTATCTAAATTAAATTATAATATTAAAATAAAAACTAATAAAATTTTCATCATCATCTTCCACTACTTTTGGATTTGTTTCTCATTTCCTTTGACTTGGATGGGGGCTAAATTAGGGTGTCTTTGATGTCTAATTATTTTTATATTTTTCTTAGTCTAAAGAAGCTAATTTTTTTAAAAAATTTATCGTGGTAATGATTACGTTATCAGAACACATCTTTAGGGACTTTGTTTTATCTCTTTGGAATTTAATTTCATAATGAAGGTCATTTACGAATGGTTCCAATCAAGTAATGATGTTACAATATTCATATTGAGTGAAAACATCTTTAGTGAAATTGTACTCACATCCTTTCAATTGCATTCAGTTGGACTAGTTTCTACAGTGTGTTTTGCTATTTGCGAGTTTAAAGGGATGGTGTTTTATTAAGATTTTCTTAAAAATAGTTACTATAGTTAAAGAAGTATTATTTCAGTTAAGGCCATATTAGTCATTAAATTTCAAGTGTCTAATTTAATTTATTGATTTTCTAACTTATAACAATTAAAGGATGATTGTTTAAAATGAGCTTAGAGTATTAAGAAATCAATGATTATTTATTGGAGGTGATTTTGAATTCTTTTAACATCAGATTCAATCATTACTTTTGCGGCAAACAATTACGTTTAGTTCTAATTCTTGCAAGTACACTCCAAGTTCCCAAAAATTTTGTGACTATTCTTAAATATAATCTTAAGATACAAGTCATCGTTTTATCACACTATTAGTTTACTCTTTTTGGTTTGAAGAGGATTCACAGATTCCTCAAACCAAAATGGATTTATTCACACACACATATCACTCCACTCAGATTTATAATTTCACATTATTTAGTCTTTTAAAGCTTAATTAGGTTACAATCGTGCGATACCCCTTATATCATTATCGAAGAGAGGCAAAATGGATCCCCCCATCACATGGATATCACACGCAAAAAATCTCACATTTTCCACAACAATTATGTTTGCTAGGTGACCCAAACTCACAAATACCTATCCATGTATGGATTAGGTTTCAAACTCTATCCATGTGCTGGTTCAACATACCTGTTGAACTTCAGCCGCACACGCACCTTCTCCTTCTTGATTTACAATTAACGAATTAAGTGTTTTATTTACTCTTCACAGTTTTCATATGATTGCCTTCTTTGTGGCTTATTTAATATATTCCCCTAACTAACTTACACTTCTCAATTTCTTTGGTGTTTGTTTTTCAGATATATTTAACTTGTTTAGTTTATTATTTAAAAATCTAAAATCTATATTAATTTAAGGTCTCACTTCTACACATAATTAAATACAAATAAACACACAATATACGATATCATCACACCCATTAGAACTATACATTTCAAAACACTTTCTGAATCATCTTGTACCAGATCACATAGCCAGCACAAGATACTCAGATTTCTCGTGCAATTGTACTAGATCATATAGCAAGTACAATACACCATACATCTGCACCAGATCACACAGTCAGTGCAGTATACCTAAATTTCACACGTACACACACTAGTTATATATTTCACATGCATAACATATGTACACACATTTTAATACATGCACATATATTATAATACAGACATTTTTCATCACTACATAATTCACATAGAATATATATTTATATTCACACACATGCAATCTCTACTGATATATACACACATGTTCATACTTAAACACGTATACACAATCACACACAACATACCATATATATATATATATATATTTATTCACGCATTTGTTTTTATCTCATTCATCGTATATTTTTTATATATATACACACACATGCGTAATAACTTATGTATATACACACTATATAAACACACACATATAAATTAGACATACTAATTATATTCATATTACATTACACATACAATTAAACATTCATATATAATGCACAATATATATACACATTTACATAAACATATAATTCATGTCTCCGTATGGAATACACATAATTCTTATCTATGGTGTAGTTAAAAAAGCTTTGGAAATTCTTTCTAACTCGATCTACGGTCCTCTCAAAAATTCGAATACCGGTTGGGTAGTTTTTCTCGTTTATAATAGAAAACACATATATAAAATTATGAATAATTTTAAAAATTATATTATGCAAAATGAGGAACGAATTTTACCTTGGGACACGCAG
>NW_019014417.1:56450-77422 GCF_000150535.2 Carica papaya | reverse complement strand
TTCCACTTTATAAATAAGCAAAACTAGGGGAATTTGATGAATGATCATAACGTGGCCAAGAGTATTCGGTATTCCAAATTTTATGCAAGTGCACGTTACACTCACGCTAATAATTCATCTCTTATTTGTTTTATGGTTTTCTCATTTCTGTGGCCAGACAGCACAACCAAAGAAATAGAGGTACATATACCAATGGAGGAAAAAGTAATGTACCTTGATTCAGAGGCTTTCGTCCATCCTTCTCAACATTTTCATGTATCCCATCAAGCATGGAAATAAAGAATTCATGTGCATCCTGCTGTTCATAACTTGCCAGGTTAGCAGCATGTTGCCACCAACTGCAAAGAATTGTATTACTCAAAATTCAAATAGAAGATCTTAATTAGCAACAGGGTGAAAAAAAAAAAAAAACCTAAAATTTAACGCCAGAAGTGAAACTAAAAATTTACATTCATAACTGAAATAGGTTAAAACGTAACTGATGACATCGGAGTAATATGGCCCATACCCAAAAACCACAAATTTACTGTATAATAAAATGTTAGTCTTACTTCATTCACTTTGACCAGCTCTCCTTCCGACCCCCAGCCCCCCAGTTCCAAACTCCCAAAAAAAACAAAACTATACCTAAATGATTCCATTAACAGACCCCAAATTGAACTCTTTTATTACATTGAAGCCACATAGAACTTAAAAGACATATCACCACAAACCTGTACAGGAACTTTGCAGGACTATATGGCTTCCTGTCTCCTGAAAATACAGCCGAAAACATAGCATCCATATCGCAAGCCAAACACAGCTTACCACCCTTGCTCCCACTTCCATCACCACCACCGGCATTCCTCCTGCCACCACCGCCAACACCATTCTTCTGCTGACAGTAATACCTGTTATGCCGGTCGCTCAGGAAATAATTCCGCAAAGGCGGTGCGTGCAGTAACGCCTGCAAAACCGAGTTCATGAAACAAGTGTTTCCCAGATTATTCAATCCGCGCAATCCCCATGGCAAATCCGGTAGCGAGTTGTCGTCATTGCAGCTATCGGCGTCATGGAGAGGGATGGAGCAGTTTCCCATCAGCGCGTGCTCGCGCATGTCGGGGCTCCAAGGCCGGTAGTCCACTCTCCGCCGCTTCCGGAGGTTCCCGGGATTAAAGCATTGAGATGGTGTGGGCATAGCGGAGGTCTGTGCCAAGACCACAGCTGCATCGAAGTCTCGATCGTAGACCTGGTCCCGGCAAGCGCAGCAGAAGAGCTCGGCGCGGTCCACATCCACCGCAATCTCGTGACCCGGAGGCACGGAGTTGGCATGCGCTGCCGCATGCGAGTGAAACGGAGGCGCGTGACATGATACAGCGGCGCAAACCACGCACGCGTAGAGCCTGGGCCGAGCTGAATCCCCACAAGCGCTGCACCGAGGCACCTCGAATGGATCCCGGCGGATCGCGGCTCGCCCTCCCGGCGGCTTCACACGGAGACAGTCCTGGAGCGCACGAAACGGTTTGGACCCATTTCGTGCTCGGAACTCCACGAGGTGCAGACACGGCTGGGGACAAATCTGACCATTGATTCGGTTGCGGTTTTGGGGATTGATCTTGGATGACATGAGGGTGACGGCGATGGATGAATGCGCGGAGATTGATGAGGAGAGAAGAAACCCTAGATTTGTGGAACATAAGGGACGTGTATTGGAGGCGGAGATCAATGAGTGAAATTGAGGGAGTGAGAGTGAGGGATCATGGAGGCTGATGAAGATCCGGTGGCGCGAGAGTGAGCTTCTGCTGAAGAAGGTGGCTGAGAACCTGTTCCGTTGCAGATTCAGATCTTGTCTGTACTTTCCAATTAAATTACAGAAAAAAAAAATCAAAGAATTAAATAATTTAAATTTGTGTTCGATAAAACAATTTCTATTTCCGTTTTTACGAATGATGAATTTATGATCCAAAAAAAGGGAACGAGAAATTTTCTGGGGAAGAACAGAGTGGAAGTGGAAGTAGCAGCAACTAGCGAGAAATGTCTTACCAGTGCTTTATTAGTAATTTTTTTAAATAAAAAAAAAATTAAACTACTAAATGAGATTGTTTTTCAGCCGTCCGATGGGAATGATGACGTACGCGTCAGCCCGGCCCAGAGCTGGCCCGTAAGTAGCATGATTCCATTTAGGGCCGACCCGGGTCCAGATGACTTCTCGTAGAAGAAGATATTTACAAAAATATAATATAAATTGTATGTATATATATATATATATATATTTCAATTTTATTAAAATATAAAAATAATTTAATATTTAATAATTTTTAGTCTCTAATATTTTTTTTTTATTTTAAACGCTTAAATTACTTTCAGAAAAAAAAAAATAGTTTGGTGAGGTTTCTCTATTTTTATTAGTTTATTAATTAAAAAATATATTTAAACACAGCACAATTACTTTGATTTTTTAATTAAAAAAATAATTAAATTAAACGTTTAAAATAAATAAATAAAAAATATTAAATATTCGAAATGAAATTATAACCAGTGGGCTAATTTATTAATTTAATTTTGTGTGTGTGTATAAAGCTACAGCATGATTGTAGCAGAGAAGAAAACATATAATTTCATAAAGCGTGCGAAGAAGACACACACACACACGCCCATTGCTTTAGAAAGCTAGTGGGGATGCCCTGAAAAAGATGGGCGGACTGCCGACCGGCTCGACAATGCCATCGTGCTGGCTGTGAATACTTTACATGCACTTTGTTGGTTTTCATCAAACACCTCCAATGCACACACAGTTTAAGTACAATACACTAAGATGAAGCACTAAGACATCAAGCTGTTCTAATAAGAAAACATGACATTCTTAACATGACATATATATATATATATATCCTTACAGCACAAGACAATAAAAAAAAAAAAAAAGAAAGACTGACTGACAGACATTACCTTTTTCTTTGGCAAATATAGATCTCTCCATATACTTTAGGTTTTTCACTTCTCTTCTTTTGTCAAGTTTTGGTGTACTGGGTTTTCGCGTTTGGTATAAATAAACATGTCTCAATTGTGTGTGTCTGTTTGTTTTTATGTTTTGATGTTCTGTTGCCGGTTGCGGTGTTTGTGCTACCAGCATCAGGGGAAGACTGATTTGTCCCCCCCATATCCACCCACAAGGTTTACACAAGGGCCACATAGAGCTGCCACTCATGAATTAGAATTGGCTTTCATCCTCTATGTGCTGATAAATGGTAACCAAAATGTTCCTCACCTTATCTCTAAACCAAATCTAGGAATCTTAAAATTTATCTGATAAGTTTGTATTTTATTTAACTAAAAGTAGAAAACTTATATAACATAATAAAAAGCTGACTTCACATGAAATATAAATTTATTTGAGTTCCACATAGAATTCCATAAGAAAATAATTTTTTTTTTTATTATTATGACCTTCCTACACGAATTCCTTGATGAACCCTATGACGAGAATTTCGTTCTTACCTTGTAAAATAGAGGGTTGAATTTCGTATTCAAAAAATTTTAAGGTAGCTAATCGTCCATCTCCTAATTTCTATGCTAAAGTAGATATCAAAACTAAAATTATCTTAACTTTGAATTTAAGAAGAGAAAAACCAAACAAAACTTACTAGTCCACTCTTTCTATTCTTTTTACAGACACAAAACACGCACGTTATATATATATATATATGATGTATTCAGTGGCACCTAAAACCTATTGGTCCATTGATACCCTGAACTCAAGTGTTTATGATTGTAGATTCACTCTGCATGTTTATATGCTCAACGGGACAAATCAAAAGAGCAAGAAAGTACTAAATGAGTCAAGTTTCAGACCTACCCAAACAGTTATCAAGTCAATAGGCAGAAGAGTCTTACACCATGATGCACCAGGCCTGTCCTTCTGCTTCCTCCTTATCTCTATTCCTCTGAGCAGCGAGTACAGTCTACAGAGACTATGCAGCTCATACCCTGAATCGCTTTGCTCTTAGAGAAGAGTAATTGTGAAGGAAGCGATCTCGGCCAAACTTATAGAACTCAGTTGCAGATTAAAGCTACGTGTGGAACAAATACAGAAATTTTACGGAATTAATTTGTAAATAAACATTTAGTTTAATAATGAGAAAATGTAAATGTTATAGGAAAATACTAAAAACTAATTGATGAAAATTTGAAAACTTTGTACTCAAAATTTCATATTTGATCAATTATTTATCATTTAAAAAAAATCACCATCTTCACTGAAATAAGTGTAGATGCAAATGAATTCTACATAATTTTTGCATTCGCTCCAGACTATCCTATGCTAGATATTCCCAGATAATAACAACAGTCAAGAGCAATGAGAGACGATCATTGGAGATGAATACTGTTGAGTTTAGACTCCATGTACCTCAAATTCTTTAAGAGCACCAACCATGGCGATGAATCAAGTTCACAGATTGGAGCAGCTGGCTTCATCTGGTCATCTTGCAGCTCACTCCAATTTCCCTACAGGCAACTCTAGCATAATTATTAATTAACAATCAGCTTAAGCCTCCAAGAGATCTCAACATGCACAAAGCTAAGATGTATTGTACTCATTGGACAACCAGACAACCAATGTGCAAGACCAAGGATCATGTATGTAGACAAACATCATACTACACCCAAATCACAGAATACCATTTAAACAACATAAATCATAATAAAAAGGAAAACCATAAATAATATTATTGTAGTTTAAGAAAAAAACAGCTGATAATATTCCCAGAAAGCATAGTTGCATAATGGTAATAAAGAAACGCTAAGCATTCATTGGACTTTTCTGCAGCTAGGATCAAGGCAGTGTACATCCACCAAGCTGCTTAATGCAATTTGAAATCTTCAGATTTCTTTTCCTTCTAAGAAAATGCATACTCTTCCCACCTTGCTACTGATCCTGATTCAAAATATGATTGCAACATAACTCTAGTGTTGGATAGCTGAAAACTAAGTGTCTTTACAATGTCTCAGACTTGTCTCAACCTAGTTTCATCAGTAAGTATTCTGCCAGTACAGCTGCTACCAGACAGGGTAACAAGTCTTGAGAGTGGTAAACTATATTATAGTTCCGTCCTACTTTCTGGACACATCCTTTTTCAGTGTCCAAAATAATCTCCGTTCTAGATCTGCATCTCCTAAAACGCAGAGCAAATTATAATGGAAGTTTTCCCATGCTGATCATTAAACAACTATTTGAACAGCTATACTAACAGCAAATAAATCAATGAAGAAAACAAAATATAAAAGATTATAATATTACTTAAAAGAATAGTATCCAATTGGCGATACAATGAAGATAGACATACATCTGAATGC
The DNA here is from genome assembly GCF_000150535.2 of Carica papaya. Next base: position 72,088 of record NW_019014417.1, on the reverse strand, counting down.
TAACAAAAGATTGGGAAAAAACAATTTGCAGTATCAGAAAATTTTTTATGGAATCTGGGGTGGGAAAAGGAAGACCGAAAATAATTTTATTAATTCTACAGATTACAGGACAAATGATTTTCTTCTTGGTTTCTTGTTTAGAACATTTTGTCACCAATTAAAATACACATTGCTCATCACTACAGAATTTATCAATGCTTATATTGTTGCTTTTGATTGATGTACAATGAACCATTCAAGGAACTATAATGTTCATAAACTTCCTCTTAGCAAAAGCCAACCACCATTTATTTGGAGTCCCATTCGGTCTATATGCAACACTCAATAGCCTTCCACTTGTTTCTTCCCGTATCTGCTTCAAATAATTCCTAAAAAGCTCTGCATTTTGGCGAAGAAAGTTAGAAAAACAAACCAAAATGAACAAAATAAGGTTTAGTTTAAGTAAATAAGTTGAAACTAGAGGAACTTAGTTGTTTTCAGTTCCACCATATATCATATGGTTTGCTAGTAACATGAAAGGTTCACCATCCCATGCCACTGAAATTGAAAAGATAGTACACACAAGTGCATGACCTTAGAACCATTCTAGATATCAACATGCAAGAGCTCCATGAAGTTCATACATCATTCATCTCTTAGAACTCGAATATCAAACAGACATCCCACTCTGGATATCTATGGATATATTATTACTATACAACATGCAGCATAAAGTCCCTTCAAAGAAGAGGAAAAGAATGCCCCAAACACATACATTCACAATAACAGCAGTCCGATCTAAATACAAAAGGAGCAAAGATTAAGGAAATAGCATCTCTACTCTAAACATTATGCAGAAAAACAAAGATTCACCATCTAGAAACCAAAATGAATGTAGATCACAGAGATAATAGCTTTAAAGTCCCGATTAGGTCTTCAATAACGGGAAAAAAGTTCAACATCTTGAAAACTATTACTGGCCATGATTTTTAAGGCACCAATGTGATTTGAATAAACTTATGAACAGTGTTGATTTTTTGCACTAGTGGCAGAAATTCACATGATTTACAACTTGATAAATAGATGGTATCGACTATTAATACAATATCCTTTGAAGAATAAATAAAAGATGGATATCAAAGGCATAGCTCGGTCTAAAAAAACAGGGCAGCAGATGACATAATAATTGTAGACATCAGTTAACTGAATGGTAAATCACTTTAATGCAAAAGAATCTAGAAGTAACTTCCAGTAAGACCAATTTTTTGTGGATATAAAGGAACAAGAGAGCATTGACCTCTTATTGTCTAACTCTGACCATATAGAACAGAGAGAGAGAAATCCAAAGAAATACCATTCATAAGAACAATTAGGTATGCCATAAGTTGAGTAAAATAAGGATTGATATTGGTTACCTCCTTCCCTCTGAGACTGAGGAAGGGAGAAGAGGCCAGGAAAAGGAAAACCCGATTCTCCAGGCACAGGGACCTTCTCCAAGCCTAAATTTATGATTGCCTTTGTACCCTCGGCCAAGGTTCGGCATCCCTCAAGCCTCTTCAGAGCCACATTAATATAGAAAGTCAAATAGATAAGAAGCTTATCAGCAGGGCTCTTTATGTCAAAGTTTCTGAAGAAAACATTGGCGCGAAAGAATGTGATTGCTTCATCGACAATATCAGTTCTACCTGCACAAAAACTCACAAGGCAAAACAACCTGTTGGAAACAATTACGTAAACAAAAGTAATAATACACCAATATCAGCATCTTGGTACAACCTTGATCTGAAGCAGGTGCAGGACCCTTTATATGGCTCTTTAGTGGGAGAAGAGGGCATCCACATGCTTTAGTAATTCCTCCCTCGTCCACAAAACTAGAGTGATGGACCTGCCATTAGATTCATTTCTTCAGTTCAAGTAGATGTCAATTTTAACTCTCCCATGTAGAACAAAAACCATATCAAGTTTTATTGCAAAATATTGACAAAAATCAAACTATTCTGCCTGAACAAGGCGAACCCAATTGATATTTTTGTTCTGTGACAGTTTTTCCTTCCTCTTCTTCTGGATTTAAGAAATCATGATACTAGTCGGTTCTATATCCATTCTCATAAACAAAACTAAGCCAACGTCAGACCATGAATCCAGTGCTAAACATTCAATCTATAAGTAAAGTTTTGAATAAAAGACGCATCCAATCTGAAAATCAAATAGAATTTTCACAACAAAAACATTTAAACATCCTTGCTTTCAGCCAATAACAAATATCTCCATCTATATATGTAAACATATCATTCATTACACACATACACACTCTCTCTCTCTACTCTCTGAGAAATTGGAGTTTGATTGGCATACCATTTCTTCTGCAAACAAACTAATGAAAGGTCAGAGCAACCAACGCATAAGAACCAGATTTCCCCAATTCGGAACCAAATTCACCTGCAAAGAAGAGCAATGTAACGATGAATTACCAGATGGAGTAGTGATCTACATAGAAATCAATAGCCGAATTTGAGTACTAGCCAGCTATAAACTCTCTAATTTTGGCTGTTAGCTTTGCTTCATCGAATACCTAAATGCTTACCATAGAGGGAAAAAAAAAAAAAGACGAAATCCAGGTTTCATTTTCGGGGGTAACAGTCATGCTTCTCGGTACCAAATAGAAAATTGGGAAAGTAAAAAAGAAAAAACAGATGAAGGCGACGAGACATTACCAATGTAACGGCCCCGAAAATTTAAAATGAAATATGTGTATTAAAAATGTCAATGCGGAAGCGAAATCAAAATTCGATTAACATCGCTTACACTAAAATCAGAAAAAAACGTGCTCAAAATATAAAAGATCAGACTAACTAAAAGAGAAATTCGCAAGTAAAGTTATAATTATGACTTTGGAGTCTTTAGGCGTCTCCTTCATCGTCTTCTTGCGGAACGGGCTCGGGAACAATGTCTTCCTGATCTGAAATGATTAAATAAGGAATGAGCTACATTAGCCCAGTAAGGACATCACGATATCTCACCGTCACGGAGGTAAAGGTGGGTAGAAAACACAAAAAGACCAATGGAGCATAATTTACAATAAACTCATTTATCAGTAATAAAACATTTTACCATTCACTTACCTCGGTGAAATTCATAAAACAATATACGAAAGTAATAACATTATCATCATCATGAAATCATATAAACTGTGTAACATAATACTTATCACGCCTTTGCAATTCAATCATTGCACAATCACTTTCCCTCATTCACCAGCCTACTAGTATCCATGGGGATCCATAGGGGTCCCGCTACCCGTTACCCTTAATACTTGTAATCAGATTCCAGGGCCGTCCCCGTACCCCGTCCGGTATGGGCGCCAAAACTGTAAACCTCAATACCCCGTCCGGTATGAGGGTGAAACGGGCCGTCCCCATACCCCGTCCAGTATGGGCGCCAAAACTGTAAACCTCAATACCCTGTCCGGTATGAGGGTGAAACGGACCGTCCCCATACCCCGTTCGGTATGGGCGCCAAAACATATACGATCTCCATACCCCGTCCGGTATGAGAGACCACAATCCCGGTAGGGTCTCCTACGGACCCGGTCCGTCCACCATCTCCCAAGATATCTAGTCAAGCTGACTATATTACACAATTATCAATTTACATCACATTCCATTCCCCTTTTTCCTCAATCAGCTTCATCAATTCGTATTTAAATAAGCAAAACAGTAATTCATGCCAAACAGACAACATACAGCATCGGTATCTCAGTCATTCAACCTATAATCAATAAAGTAGTAAAATATGCATACGAAACTATAAAATGAAAACATCAATCCTCATATTGCATTTAAAACTGTAAAATATACCAAGTAACAGTTAACCGACAAACACACTAGACTCAGGCTCCATTAGCGACCTTAAACAATTTCACACATTCGATGATTCAAGAAATACCGTTTTATCATTTTTTAAACTTTAATACCGTGATAGGAAATAGGGTGAGAGGTCCTTACTCGTTTAGGGGTCTGAACACGGCTTCACAGTGCGTCTACAAGCTGTCCCCAATTTTCTCTAAATTTTTTTCGGGGAACTGAAACGCACTACTGGTACCTGCACGTGTTCCAAAAAATCCCAAATTAGGTCCAGGGCCCCTTTCGGCCAATATCGCAACTCCGGCACGGCGGCGATTTACCTCGGGTTGGCCGTTTTCGGCCGTTTCCGGCCGAATTCAGCCACACTCGCATTGGTTTCTGTGAATAAACAAACCTACGGCCCTCGGGGGGCCAGAAAACTACGGAAAACCGAAGCTTACCGGCGGCGGTGCTCTCGGGTGCGGCGACTCTCCGGCGAGGTTCGTCTTTTGGTGATTCGGCTCCGGTCAACCTGTAGAGAAAAAAATAGTGATCACGGTGATATAAAAATTGCATCAAACGGAGGCCGGGAAGGGCCTCATCGGAGGCAAAAACCAAGGAGGGGCGCGGCGGCGCAGCTGGCTTTCGGCCGGGATTTTGGCTCCGATTTGGCCACAGGGAAAATCAGTGTGGAAAAACGAGTCGGGGGTATGAAATTTACCTCGATCGGCGGTCAGAAATCTCCCCGGTGAGGCGGCCGGCTTCTGGTTCGTCTTCTCCGGCGAGGCAGGCGGCTAGGGTTTTGTGGTCTGGTGTGGGGAATCTATTTATACCCTTTTGCCTTTTGATCTTAACCGTCCATTTTGATTTAATCTGGGCCGTCCGTTTTTGATTAAATCTGGGCCGTCCGTGCGATTAAATATGGGCCGTCCGTGCGTGCGATTGATCTGGACCGTCCGATCGCGCGCACGCGAATCGCCAACGTGGCCCGTTCCCGGTCGACGTGGTTTTGCCACGTGGCAGGTCCTGGTTGGCCAGGACTGCTGACTGGGTCTGCTGACGTGGCTGCTGACGTGGCGCGTTTTTTTTTTCCCCCTCTTTCCGGGCATTACAACCAAATGACAACTTGAGGAAGAAGGTCTTCTGCTACCAAAAACCATTTGAGCTTCCTTCTGCTAGAAAACCAACTATGTAGTTTTCAGGCTTGACACCATTTTTTTTCGTTTTTTGAAGAATGGCACCAAAATTTCTTGAATTTTATTTTAAACTTTTAATGCAGATGAAATTAAGAAAATAAAAAAAAAAGTCCAAATATAATTAATTTCTTTTTTTAAAAAAAATATTAAGCTAATAAAAAATTTAATTGTAAAAAATTAATATAAAATATAAATAAATCAAACTTATAAAAAATAAAATACTAAAAAGATAATAATTTATGTTATTTATATTATTATTTATAAAAAAATTCAATATTATATAATTATCTATGCATATAAATTGATTTAAATCGTTCTAATTTTAAAAAATTAATATTATATAATTTAATTTAATAAAATTAGTTTATATTTAATTTTTTTTACATTAAAAATCATATAATATTTAATATATATCACTAATTAAATAAAAAGTATCACATATTAATACCGTTTACATGTGACATTAAATATTAATGATATTAAAAATTAATAACATTGAAAGGTTAATTAAAATATCTTATAAAAGTATATAAATTAATTTAACATGAAATACAATAATTTAATTAAATAAAAATAATAATATAAATATTAAAAATGTATTTTAACATTAAATAAATTAAATTTTTTTACAAACGTTATTATTAGTCACGTTCTGTCCCATTAACATCGTTTTAAAAAGACGTCTGATGTGTTCAAAGATTAATTGCAAGTTGGTGACTTTTGATCGATTAAGACAATAACTTTATTGATTTATTTAAAATTTTCTATATTTAAATTCTATTATAAAAATATAAATTTAAAAACTATAATAGTAAATTAATATATTACTAAGTAAGGATGCATTATAATAAAATAAATATATATTTAAATTTAAATAATATTCTATAAATTATTTATTTATCATGTTTTTTTTTAAATTATTAAAATATTTTTCAAGTGTTGCATTATTTCTTAGCGCTATATATTTCATAAATTTATATGATTGGACTCCATCAAAATTATATATATAGTTTTAAGCTTTGATTGAATGACTTACACGAAAGTTCATTAATGTCGATACGGACAGATATATACAAAATTTATTAATATTTAAATTTAATTATGTTTGTATGATGTTTTATTAATATTTGATTGTAATAGTTGTTTTTATTTGGATTGATACGATGATATTATTGTGTAATTAAGTAAATTTTTTATTTTACAACTGTATTATTGTATATAATAATAAAAAAATTTAAAAAATATAAAATATTAAAGATAAAAATATATAAACATATATAATTAAAATATTATATATGTATAATATATAAGTAAAAACATAAATATATATGATAAAATATATATATCTAAATATTATATATATATATGTATTTATATATAATTAAATATATAAGTCTAATGTTCCAATTTCACAAATCCTATTTTGAGAAGAAGAATAATAATAAAAGAGAAGTGTAAGACAGAAGAAATTAAAGAGAAAGGTAACGTGGTAAATAACAAAAACATTAAGGGTATAAAAAAAAAAAAAATTTATCAAACCATCGTAAAACTACTGAATCAGTTGTTTAAAAAAATAAAAAAAATTACGATTTTGAAAATCTTAACTCAATGACCACAAAACTATCCTATATATTTAAAAATATAAATAAAAAAAATTATATTATTATTATTGGACCATCATTTAAATAAAGTCTTAACAAAATAACATGCAAACTATACTAAAATTTAAATATATTTAAAATAAATTTAAAAATTTTTGTACAATAATTTTTTTTTATAAAATAATAAAAACTACATCGTTAAAAATTATATCAATAAATTTTAAATAACATTATTAGTTAGTAATTTTATTAGAATATGATATAAATTAAAATTATAATAATGTGTGTCAAATTTTCTTAATTTTGTCAAAATTTAAATCTATCGTTTAAATTTTTTAATTACGTAATCATAATTTATACTTATTATTTAAGATAAATATAAATTTATAAATGAATTAGCTCAAACCGCTATGTATTTCAAGGTTTTTCGATGCTTCAATTCAACTAGGTAAGCAAGCAAGGCAAAAAACTTCCAAGCTTCATTTTCATGGAAGTTTACTCAGTCCAAGAAACAAGGCAACCTAGCTTTGCCATAACTCTTCTTTGCTTGACTTCGAGAAAAGCTTTACAACGTTTGAAACTCGAAGCAACGCAGATCATTTTTTTTTTTTTAAAAAAAAAGGAACGAGTACAACATTAAACTATTATGGTTAATTAAATTAAAAAAATTTAACTGTTGTAGAATATTTATACATCAACGAGTTAAAATCTAATTTTACCGAATCAGATATTATCGACTAGTTAAACATTAATTATAAGACTAGTTAATCATTAATTATAAGACGCTTACGAAATGATGAACTCTTTATGTTCAGTAAAGTTTTAATTTATGACTTATAAATAGAAAGTTAAGACGTTAATCGTTATATCATCGTACTGGTAGATTGAACAAAGTAAATTTTGAATCTCGCGAGAAAAATCAATAAATAAAATTATACATAATCAAAATTTACGAAACCCAAATACTAAGAAAAAGTTGTAAAATTGATATACAAAATATTACAAGATGCGTACTTACCCAATTCTTTTTTTTTCTTAAATCCAATCCTAAAATCTCCCATAAACACCCTAAAATCTTTTGCCCTTCAAAACATTAAAGAAAACTAAGTCTATTAGAGAAACTTCTACAAATGAAGATCTTGGTCCAAAGAATGATCATGAATTTAAAAAGCTAGCTGTACACATTACAGTAATCTAGCTGAGAACAACTGCATATATTTGTGTATGTATGTCAACTAGATTAAGCTGGTGAAAGATGATGTGAACATGTAAGGAATGTTGGCTAGAGGACCGCGCTGTTTGGCGAGTTCGTGGATGTCCTTGACAATGTCGAAAACTGCCTCGGGCTGTGCTAGTTTAAGGGCATTTTCTGATTTTTTGTTTAGGTCATCTGTCTTGGTGCTGAACCATTCTTTTACAATTCTAGCTGTTTCTTTGGGACTTCTGGTGAACACACCAGCTCCATTGTCCACTACATAGGGCACATTGCCCTTTTCCTGGTTTTGCCAAATGATGAAAAGCACAAAGGTGAAAAGGGACTAAAATGTTACAGCAGGCAAGTGAAGGAGTACTTAGTATTGACGACTAACCTGTCCCGGAATGTAGTCGTTGAGGATGATTGGAAGCCCTCGGATCAATGCCTCTGCAATTGTACCGGGTCCGGCCTACAAAGAATGGTGATGATAATATCAATTAGTCCTCCATGCTACCAGACAACAGATAATCATCAAGCACAAGGATATTTCAAAGTACTTTTGTGATTATGCAGTCACAAGCTCCCATCCATTTCTCCATCTGGGTCTCGAAACCTCGAACCTAAATTATGTAAAACAATGTTTAAAGAGGCAAACAATTAGGAAACAAAAACTATTGGAGCTCAAATTTGGCGATTACCTTAACCGGGATCTTCCATTCCTCGGATTCTAATGTGGAGGCAAGCACTTTATTCCGGCCACATATGATGATTAGTTGCCCAATTGGCTTCTCAAGCTCTTTGTCGTATAAGGATTCCCCAAGAGCCTTTGCAGTTTTTTTGACAGGACCCATTCCTTCACCTCCTCCCATCAGCAAAACTGCAGGTAAGTCAGGATCCATTTCAAGCTCTTTCCTTAACTCATCCTACAAGCCAATAACAAGAAATTTAAATCAACAATTTCATATCTCCATCAACACAAGCATGACCCAAAATGCTTTCAAACCTTCAAGAGAAATGCTCGTGCAAACGAAGGCCTAATGGGTAATCCGTAGACTCGGATTTGAGATTCGTCGAGGCCATCTAGCAGAGCCCTCTTGGCTACCTCATTTGATGGGCAGTAACATCTATTGACTCCAGGATGAAACCTGAAGGTTTTGGATTGAGAAATGTGAATTCTTAATGGGAAGAAAACAAGATTATCAGGTTCGAAAACAGGTTAAAGAATTCAAACCATGTTGGGTGGCAAGTGTTGAGGTCTGTAATGACGGTCACAAAAATCACTTTCTTTTGAAGTCCCTGCCATTTAAGAACCCAGAGAGGAATGTGCTGCATCAATGGATGAACACTGATGATAATATCTGGCTTGTACTCCATTAAACCAGCTTCTACTTCCCTTCATTCAATCATACATGGCAACAACTCTAATCAAATTTTCTTTAAAGATACCATTTAGATTAACATTCTATGCAGCATTAATGCTGAAAATGATTTGGGTTGCCTAATCTCCAAAGCAAGTAATTGAATAATGAATCATTTTGAAGAAATTAATGAAGATAGCAGGCAGTAAGTACTTGGCATAGTAGGCAGCAATAGCGGCAAGATAACAGCTGTGAATCCATCTGGGAGAGGTACCGTGAAAAGCAACCTTCCATAGCTGCACATGTTTGACCATGAACTTGTATGATCTCTCCATATTATTCAATGGCCAGCCTGTGTACTCTTTCCAAACATCCTTCACAAATATCTGTAATGATTGGAAGATGCCACCCAACATAAACAAAATCACATGCTATACAGTTCAACTATATACATATATATTTATAAAAGTCAAATTAGGGAAGGAGATAGATTTAGAAACAGAACATTTTGGAAGAAGACAAGGGCGTTTCATATTTTTGTTTTTCATGGAGGATTTGGATAATATCAAAGAATACAAACAATCAAGAATTACCCGAAAGATGCGTGAGAAAAAAAAAATCCCAAATGGAAACAGAAAGAGAAACTGAAAATTTACAGAACAAAAACAGAAAACTCCAAGAAGAAAATTGCAAAGCCTTAAAAATCAAAGAAAGAAACAATTTTTAAGTTATCCAATAAGGAATCAGATCAAATCAAAACAAACCCAGAAAAGATATTTCCAGCAACATTGGATCCCAGAAGAAAATTCCAAAACCAGAGACATGACATGAATTTTTCTTTTAAGGAACAATATATATTTATATATATATAATGTACGTACGTTATACTCATCTCCAAACTCGATCTTGAAAGCATCACGAATGGCCTCGGCGGAGGCACGGTGTCCACCGCCTGTATCGCTCATGAGGATGAGCACGTTCTTGGCCCTGTCGGCACCCATCTGGGCAAGCTCCATGGTACCATCTTCCTCCTCATCGTAGTAATCCTCCTCGAAGTTTTCGAACGAAGAAGACTTCTTTATATGGTGATGATGATGAGTAGTACCACCGTAGCTGGTGGTTGTCGTGGCAGTTGTGGCGGTGGCGGTTAGATTAAAATTGCTGTAAACCCGCTGAAACACCTTCTCTGTAATGGAGGCCGTTTTTCTGGGAGAAGCAACTGTCATCACCATCTCCGAACAGAGAAAAAAGAAAACAAATCTCACAACGGAAGAAAATGATTAGAATGGAGGAAACCCAGATGGGATTCGACGCTCCGAGCCTCCTCCCACCCACCTGCAAATCGCAGAGAAGGGGAGAGGTAGAGATTGGAGGAGATCAGGGGGGAGAAATACGGAGAAGGTGGTATTATTATATGGAGTATTAATTGAAATTTGAAAGAACGGTTGTTAGTCGTTGTCGTGGCAAGTTTAAGGTTGTCTGAGAGGAGAGTGCAAGGTGGCGACGATGCGGTGGAATTCTGCCATGGAGATTTCAGGGGGGGGGAGGGGTTTTCCAGTTCACTCGTTTTAATGGCCGTCAGATTCGCATTTTAGTTTGGAATGTTCTTATTGAAAGATTCGAATCTCCATTAATGTCTTTCAACAGTGTATTTTTACAATTTTGCTAAAATACCCTTGTAGTCTTTAGTATTTGCTGATACGAGAAAATATCAAAATTTCGGCTTGGCTTGTTTTGTATGACTTCAAAAGTCCGTTGGGAGGGCGGTAGTTAATTCGGTTAGAATCTCCGAGGTAAAATTTTTTATTTTTTTAAAAATTTAAAATTAAAACTTTCGAATAAAATATTAAAAATATAAAAATCAAAAATTAAATTAAATTATAATAAAAAAATACAAAATTTTAATTCTAATAGAATTAGATAATAAATAATAAAATTAAAATAATTAAATTTTTTTTATTTGGTGATGAAATTAATTTCATCATGCTCGAAGAAAACCCAAGATGGAGTGGCTTGAAAACGATTTCGGAAAATACGACGAGGAAAAAGAAAACAAAGATCGGATACTTAATCGAAAAAGACACTTGACCAACTGGGGTATAAATGTAAATACATATTTACATATAGAAATTTAATCCAACAAAAAAAATGTCAGGGGCATTTCAGCAATTTAATTAAGTTATGGGGGCGAAAAAAATATTTTTTGAGAGTGGGAGGTGGGGCCTACAATTTTGTAAATATGCGGGGAGATGCGACAAGTTTAGCTGGCATTCGCGTTGTTCGTCAACTCGCCCTTATAATGACTGGCTTACGTCATATTAAGTAACATGGGGGCGCAATTATTTTTAGTTTTTAGTTTTTTTTTTAATAAAAAAGTTTAATTAGTAAATTTAATTTTATATTAATGATTATAAATATTTTTATTTTTTTTATAAAATTTTCAGAATTAGTAATTTTAAAAAATATTATTAGTGATATATATAAAATATATAATAATAAATAAATTGATAAAAAAAAAATTACACGTAAAATGAGAATAATTTTTATTTTATATTAATTGAAACTAAAATGCAAATTTAGAAATTAATTTCATAAACTTTATAAATTCAGAAATTTATAATTTGTCCTACTAGAAGAGAGTATAAATTATATTATGATAATAACAAAATTTACCCTTCAAAAATTAAATTTAATAAAAAAAATCTGAATATATTATTATAATTTTATGTAAATAAATTTTGTTCGAGAAAATTTAAAATTATTTTAAATACAATCTTATCTTTATAACTTAGAACCCAATCCCAACTGTATGTTCATAAATAATTTCTCTTACAAAAAATTATTAATTTATACTGAGTAATAATTATATATAAACTTCAATAATTATATATTTTATAATATAAATTAAAATATTACGATATTATGAAATTTATTTATAAATAAATATTTATTTTAATTAGAAAATCCGAGACATAAAAAGAGAAGAATTCTGATAAAAGAAAATAGAAATTCATTGTTAAGTGGGCTTGGGCTTCGGTTTGGGCTTGGGCTCGGGCTCGGGTTTGGGCTCGGGCTTGGGTCTTTGGGCTTTCATCGTTTTTTCATTTATGGAGAAATAATTTTCAGAAAATTCCAAATCAACCCCTCAAGTGTCTCGTGTGTACCCACAGTAGCCCCATTTTCCATGTTTTATTTTTAAAACACCCTTCTCTCTAGCCGCTTCGATTCTTCATCTAATTCCAGTAAGGCCCAAAAGTCTAGGGTTTTCATCCCCCTGCAGTCCCCGCGGCTTCTCCCATGGTGAACTTTTCTTCTCCGCTCCGTCAATTGTAATTATTATTATTTTTTTCTAATTTCTCGAGTATAATTAGTGAAATCCATTGTAATGCGCCGATTCTATGAAAAATTATCTTCTTGGCGCAGTTAAATCAGTTGTAGTGATATAATAAAGTTGATGTACTTTGATTATTGACAGTAAGCTGGTAATGTGGTTCGGACAAGTAGTGTAATCTTATTTTTTGGGCTAAAAACTTGCAGATATTTGGTAAACGTCATGCCTTTTGTAGTGTGGATGATCGGATGATCGTACACATGGTCGTTGTTGAGTTGTCTGATGTGAACTTTTTTCAGTTGATCATCAGCGAAGGTTATAGCCCATCTGACTTTTACATGCATGATTTTGAGAAGGTGATTCTGAATTTGATCACCTGCTGATTGCAGCCGGGTGAAAGATATTCACTCTTTAATATCTTGAAAACTACATGCAGCCATGTGTTCAACCATTCTTCTCACTAAAAATAAAAAGTCTTCAACACTCTTTAGTTTTAACCCAAAGAGGTTGAGATTTTGTTATGGATTCATGATGTCGCGTCCTTCATCCTTTGGAATTAAAAAGGGAAAATGTATTATTAATGGGCACCAAGGAGGTGCCAACCATATAGAAGGGTTAACAAAATATCAGAAATCCCACCCATATGCAAGGGTTAGAAAATATTAGAAATAATAAGGTCTATAAGGTTTCCCAAATCCTCTCAGAATAGAATACCTAAAAAACAAAACACTCAGGGTATGATGAAACCAGCAATCTCTAATTCTGTCAAAAGAAGAGCAAGTGCTCTTGAGATTTTACATGTTTCTTTCTCTCCAACTGACCCAAAGATAGACACAAGGATGAGAATGAAGAGTTCTTTTCCTTAATTTGCATGGTCTAATATGGTAATTTTAGCCTTTGCATTATGATAAGTTTCCTCCATTTACATGGTATAATATGGTAATTTTAGCCTTTGCAATATGGTAATTTTCCTTGATTTAAGTGACCTTTGCAATGCGGTCGTTTTCTGACTTTTTATGTCGGAGAGCACCAACTGGCTAGGTGCTTCCTTTTAGACCAAAATAATGAACTTGGCTTCTTGTTTTTATCTCATATCATATGATTGTCAATTTGTAGCAACTCGTTTTTCTACGTGCTTGCCGATATTTGTTATCTCCGGTTGATTGTTTTTTTCCCCTTAAACTTGACATTTTTGTTTTCATGAGGGCAGTATAAGGAGTTCTGTGACTCTTTGCTGGGTAAATGTCTTTGTTGAAATTTCTTGGTTGAAAATTTTGGCTGTTGTAAGTGAGAGCTTTATGATTTAGAACATGTCAGTCGGTGATTTCCAAACAATGAGTTTTCCATTTAAAAGTGAAATTGGTTTCTTGATGGTTTGGATACTGATGGTGATATATTATGACATTTATATTATATCCTAATCTAATGTTTTTCAATTTAAATATATGTGGCTGTTGAGTTTCATGATGAGTTTCTTGTAGCAGTAGCTTTGAATTCCAGAGAGTGGTGTGCTTATTCTTCTTCTTTCCTTTGATATTTATTTTTTATAGAAAGAGCAGCATGGAAGGTATGGGTGATGCAAATAGAATTTGTCTCGTTGTTATGATTAACATAGCTGTATAATTGGCTGTTTATTTGGCCCTCAGATATAATTTGCAATGGGAAAGGGAAAGCTTATACTGATATGCCAATCTGGCGGTACCTTTATCACAAATGACGATGGGTCCTTGTCATATACTGGAGGAGAGGCAGAGGCTATTGACATCAACCATGAAACAGTATTTGATGATCTCAAGTTTAAATTAGCTGAAATATGGGATTTAGACTATACATCTTTGTCTATCAAATACTTTCTTCCTGGAAATCGGAGAACACTTATCAATTTATCAAATGACAGAGACCTAAAGAGAATGTATGATTTCCATGGAGAATCAGTGACGGCGGATGTTTTTGTGACAGGGAGAAAGGGATTTGATCAGGTAGCCTTTGACATGCATCATAACAGGTACAAACCATCTCCCCTTATTTTCAAGTATGACCTGTTATCTGCCAAGAGGGCTGCCCTGCCAGCATGTTTGATGCTTCATATTTCTAAAAATCTTTGTGGTTATTACTTTGATAAAGATTGTTGCTCAACCAGTTGTTTTAAAGACAAGTTTCATTCTTGTTGTGTGAGTTTTGGACACGATTGTATTGCAGGCAGTTGCAGTTCTCTTCCCATGAGTAATATGGCAATGAGTTTTGGCAATTTTTTGTTCCATTCAGGGTTGTCATAAAGGTTATTTACCAAATGTACAAATTTGCACTGAACTAATGTTATTGGTCACTTGCAGGGCATGTGGGATTAAAGTGGCTGAAACTGTGATTGCAACTGTCGCATCTCAACCTGCTATGACAATGCCTGTTGCAATGGAAACAGAAACTGGTACCATTGATGATACTTCCAAACTTGCCCCTGTTGCTTCCAGAGACAACTTAGTAGCTGCCAAGAAAACTACTAAAAGCAGCACCAGATTGACTGCTAAATCAAAAAGGTTAACTACTAAAAGCTCCACTAGAGTGACTAGAACTTCGAAACGTTCTCGTGCCTATAAGATTGACAGTGATCCTGGTGCTGCTTGTTCTGTTCGAAATGCCACTGCTGATGATTGTGGCCATGGCCTAATAATAGTTGATATGAGCGCTACCCCAGCTGATACTGTTAAGAAAAGAAGGCGGACTGCATATTGGCAAAGTACTCCTAATGGTCCTACAATAGTTTCTATCACTGAGAATGTTGGGGAGACAAGAAAAGGTACATCTAGGAGAAGGAATGTAGAGAGCGACAGTCCTAGTGCAATATCTTATTATGTGGAGCAGCAAGTAGAGACCGGACCTTTGATGGAGGATTCTTCTGGTGCATTAGTTCTTGCCAATACTGGTGATGCTTCTTCAAAGGAGTTGATTGCGTCATGGAAAGATTGTATTACCGGTGTTGGCCATGATTTCAGAGTGTGGTTGAGTTTCGTGATGCACTGCAAAAATATGCCATTGCACATCGTTTTATTGTCAGGTTAAGAAAAATGACACTAACCGTGCAAGTGGCAAATGTATAGCTGATGGCCTGTTCTTGGAAGATACATGCATTCCTGGGTTA
>NW_019014417.1:26155-40054 GCF_000150535.2 Carica papaya | reverse complement strand
TTGAACATCCTCATCAAGCTCATGGCAGTCGAGTCACTCGTGTTTGCTCCCGTCTTCGCTACCCATGGTGGCCTACTGTTCAAGATATAAATTAGGAGAGGAGAGAGAAAAGTTGGTGGGTGGTCCACCAATGTTGTTGCAAATTTTTTTCATCTCATCATGCTGCGCTGCTTCTTTAAGGTATAGTAGTGTTTTAGGCAAAAATTGACTCTGGAAATTGTTCAATCCAAGGTCAAATCGGCAGGGGAAATTTTCCCATTGAGAGGGTTGACGACAGTAATATGATGATGATAAATGGTTAAATCTAGCGAAGAGCTGAAAAACCTTCATTGTTGTTACTATCATTCTTTTGCCAAGTACTAAGAACAGCTTACTGTTAAATTCTTCCCCGCTGCTGTATGCTTTTCTTCCCTGTCTCATGCCTTGTTTTTGAATCTATGCATACTTTCTTTTTTGCATGTGTTTTTTTTTTTGGTCTTCTGGCTGCAGAAACTTAGATGGTTCTGAGAAATTTCTTACCTTAAAATAGTTTAAAATTGGGTAAGCGAGATCCAATACCAGTCTATTGCTACCTCTCCCGAATGGTTCCTTTACCGTCTAGGCATTGACGAAGCAGTGTTTGCGCTTCAAGTTTCCTGTTTCTTCTTTTCCTTTCCAACCGCATTCTTATTATCATCAAAAGTAAATCTTAGAAACAGTGAAACAGAAAATCGGATCCTACCCACCGACCATTCGGCGGTCCGTAGAGGTTTTGGCTTTCCCTTTCCCTCTTGTATGTAACCTATAGATAGGCAAAGGTTCCATGGATAAAAACATTCAAGAATCCATTACCTCAAGACAATTAATCTCTCTCATTTCTCCGTTATCTTCTTCATTTTCTCTGTTCGAAGTTACGAACGAGGTTTCTTGATCATTTTCCGTAGAAATTTTCCACAATTTATGTTTTCTTTCTCTTAAACTAAATTTCTTGCTAGTTGAAATGCAAATGAAATTTGATTTGATTTGATTTAACTATATATCATCACCCAACCACCCTATATGTCTTCTTTGTGAAGCATGTGGTCATGAGTTCTACTTCCATTATAACTCCTCATGGGCTAATGAACACACACACACACACACACACACACACACACATATATATATATATATGTATATGTATAATTTAGATACCAAAATGATAGATCTCCTATTTTTAGGTTAGATAAATTGCTCATCCAATTTTCTATCTCTAGCTTTCTCCCACTAGCAAATGAATTTTTTGCTTGTTGATTCACACATCACACAACTAACCCATTTCTCCAATACATGTAAACTCTAGCACATTTTAAGAAATCATTGCCACATCACCATGCTGACGTGGTAACTTTAGTCCTCGTCACACGCTGTCGTGTAAAATTGGTGTTATAATTTCTATGATTAGTAATACTTTAAATTTTTACGTATTTAATAGTTTATAAATGTTTTTCGTGTGTACGTTTTAATTTCTCGATAAATTATGAAATAAAATTAAGTAATTATTAGTTTATGATTATTATTTAATCTCATAATTTTTAATAAATTTTTTAAAAAATAATTAGGTTATATTTTAACACTTTAAAAATATTTAAAAAATAGTTTTAACTAATTAAATAAATTAATAAATATTAATATTATTAATTAAATTAACTTATCATAATTATTTTATTAAAAACTAAATAATATTATTAAATTATAATAAATGTTAAAATTTGAGAATTAATATGATAATTTATTATTAATAAAATAATAAAGAGTTTATAAATTAAATATATATTTGCAAAATAATTCAATAATCGGCGCAAATATGTTTCCTGGCCCAAACTTTCAGAAGCCCACAGGAAGCAGCTGGTGGTGGTGGTGGTGAGTTCAGAAATCAGAAACATGTAATTGCTGTTTACTGTTGTAGTGTGAAGAAGAAGAAGAAGAAGAAGGTTCCAAGTCTACGGCATCAGACAACCAAACGTAACGGTCGCTTCTTCCATTTTCTCTTTTAAAAAAACCCTAAACTAAGCTCTCTTCTCTTCTCCTCGTTTCCCCCGCCACCGTCACCGCCACCGAGGAAGGAGGCTTCTCTTCTCTCTGTTTCCTTCCCTGCGCATGCGGGGTGGGGGGGGGGGGCAGAATGTTCTCTATCTCCCTTCTCCATTCTTCACCTCCAAAGCTTTTCCTCTCTTCTCTCTCTACTCGCTTTCCATCATTCCACTCTCTTCCTCTTATCTCCATGACTTCTTACGCTACATCCCTCCGCAGAGGATGCCTCTCCATCTCCTTTCCCCTCTCCGTCGCCGCTGATCACGTGTCCGACACGGGACCCGAACAGACGACCCGACAGACCAATTCTATGCACAATCTCAAGATTGGGATAATCGGGTTTGGGAACTACGGGCAATTCCTCGCTGAAACCCTAGTCGCTCAGGGCCATACCGTCTTAGCTCACTCCCGATCCGACCATTCCCGCGCTGCAAAAGAGCTCGGGGTTTCCTTCTTCGCTGACCCGCATGACCTCTGCGAAGAACACCCGGAAGTGATCTTGCTTAGCACCTCGATAATCTCCACCGAAGAGGTCCTTAAATCATTCCCCTTGCAGAGACTGAAGCGGAATACTCTGTTCGTTGATGTACTATCGGTGAAAGAGTTTCCCAAGAATCTGTTGCTAGATGTTTTGCCATCCGATTTCGATATAATTTGCACTCATCCCATGTTTGGACCGCAAAGCGCAAAAAAGGGATGGAATGAATTGTTTTTCGTGTATGAGAAAGTTCGGATTGGGGACGAGGAATTGAGGCTATCACGCTGCGAGAAATTTCTTGACATTTTCGAGAGAGAAGGGTGCAAAATGGTGGAAATGAGCTGTGCCGAGCACGACAAGTACGCTGCGGAATCACAGTTTATGACGCATACTGTGGGGAGGGTTCTGGAGATGTTGATGTTGGAGTCTACGCCTATTAACACCAGGGGATACGAGACTTTGTTGGATTTGGTTGAGAACACTTGTGGGGATAGCTTTGATTTGTACTATGGCTTGTTTTTGTATAATAAGAATGCATTGGAAATGATTGAGAGGCTGGATTTGGCATTCGAGGCCTTGAGGAAGCAGCTTTTTGGGCGGCTGCATGATGTTGTGAGGAAGCAGTTGTTTGGCAATGGAGACAGGGTGCAGAGTTTGCAAGAAGATTATCAGAATGGTGTTTCATTTATATCTTACTCGAGCAAAATGAGGTAAATTTTATAGCTATTGAAAATGCCTTGTTCTCCACTTCAATTGTTTGTTTATTTTGTTACTGTCTGACCTGTTTGAACGCCTTACCATGTTGTTTATTAGATGGAGCCTGAATTACCTAGAGAAGCGAAAATGTATATTTCTTTTCTAAATTTTGTAGTCTTAGCGGGTCGACTGTGCTGCAATTGAATCTCTTCTTTTCTTTGATCTTGGATGATGGTTTGGAATCTCATGGATTGAAGATATATACGGCCTTAAGCAAGTTTTTTTGCCGAGATGATGGATTAAATTATTAAAGAGACAAAGAGGTTGAAAAATATGTTTCTTTTAGTTTGAAGCCCTGAAAAGAATTCTTTTTTAGGAGAACCTGAAAAAGTATCTTTTAGCTTGCTTCTTTACTTTTCCAATTTCAGCTGAAAACATGTGATCTTCCTTGTTTTCAATCTTGTATGATAGATGAATAGTTGAACTGAAATACCTTGTAAAATTCTGTAGATAGATATAGGATTTTGGTAAGATGCCGCAACAAAGATTTTTCGGACTCACAGAAGACATTCTTTCTGATCTTACAGATCTAAAGATGCTGCTCGAGCGTACGAGTATAAAGCACAGATCTCTGGCAGTGTCAATGACAGCTCAAAGCTCAAGGTTGCCATTGTTGGATTTGGCAACTTTGGTCAGTTCCTTGCAAAGGCATTCGTTCGCCAGGGTCACAGAGTTTTAGCTTATTCTAGAACTGATTACTTTGATGTAGCTCAGGAAATGGGGGTTTCTTACTTTTCTGATGCAGATGATCTTTGCGAAGAACATCCTGAGGTGATTCTTCTTTGTACTTCAATTCTTTCAACAGAAAAAGTTCTTAGGTCTTTGCCATTCCAGAGACTGAAGAGAAGTACCCTATTTGTTGATGTACTCTCTGTGAAAGAGTTCCCAAGGAACTTATTTCTTCAAAACCTGCCAATAGATTTCGATATTCTTTGCACACATCCAATGTTTGGACCAGAAAGTGGTAAACATGGATGGAATGGCCTTCCCTTTGTTTTTGACAAGGTTAGGATTGGAAGTGATGAAGCAAGAGTTTCTCGGTGTGATAGATTTCTTGATGTTTTTGCACGAGAAGGTTGTCAAATGGTGGAGATGTCTTGTGCTGAACATGATTGGCATGCAGCAGGCTCGCAGTTTATCACACATACAACAGGAAGGATTTTGGAGAAGTTGGATTTGGAGTCAACACCAATTAACACAAGAGGATACAAGACCTTGTTGAATTTGGTGGAGAATACAGCTGGGGATAGTTTTGATCTTTACTATGGGTTATTTATGTATAATGTAAATGCAATGGAGCAACTAGAGAGGTTGGATATGGCTTTTGAGACATTGAAGAAACAACTTTTCGGGACATTGCATGGTGTTCTTCGCAAGCAATTGTTTGGAAATGCTGATGTGTTTGAAGTTGTGACAGAGAAAGCTGTCCTGCAAGAGCTATCTCAAAGTGCTTTTACAGCGGTATCTTCTTCAGGAGACTCTTGATGTTCAGAGCAAGTTCTGATTTCTTAAGCTTCTGGTAAAGTTACATGTCCACTTCTTACTTTTTGTTCTAGGTTAGTAGATTTAATTTGTTCTAGGCATGTTTAATCATTCTTGATGGTCAAGAATTCTTAAACTTCCTTTTGTATCTAGATAACAAAAAATAGAAGGGTGGCTTTGAATTTTGTGCCCATTGCTTCACTGTTAAAGGTTTAAGGCTGGTAACTGAAGTTCTGAATACATGCTTGCACAGTGTGCATTCCTTGCTTAAATAGCTTTTTACACATTGCTAGCTGCAAAGAGCCAGTTTTTAATGCTCTAATCTGTAAGTTCTCTGGAGTTTGTGCAAGTGTAAATTGCTAGCTGCAAACAGACTCTGGGCAGAATCAGCGCATGCAAGTGCATATCTCTTTTACTGTTCAATCATCTTGGAGATGGACACTAATTTTATCTTCTTCTAAGAACTGCCTGCTTA
The DNA here is from genome assembly GCF_000150535.2 of Carica papaya. Next base: position 34,811 of record NW_019014417.1, on the reverse strand, counting down.
ATTTTTCCTTTGAAAAATTGTTTTCTAGGAACTCCCTGCATATCTTTTTGCTATAATTTCTTCTTCTCGTTTCGTCTTCTATAGCAAAACAAAGGTCCAAAGTTTTAGTTTTTCTTTTTTTTTTTTGTCACATTTGATATCTGTGATGGTTTTTGTTATAATTCAGTGTTTGTGGTTTAGGTTTTTGTTATTTTACAACAAACTATTACTTTTAGGCTGTTTTCTCATAACATTTTGGATTTTTTCTTCTTAATTTTGATTTGTCTGGTCTTGGACTTATAACTGATACACTCTAAAAAAAACTAATAACAACTAACTATTAAACGTGTGACAGAAAAACTATAAGCATTGCATGTGAAAAAGCCAAACCATGACCATGAACTGTATTTAGTCAAAAAATAAAAAAATAAAAAAGATGATTTTCAGTTGAACTGAATGTCCTTTACTTGTTCTCTGTTATGGCCGTATCCTCTTGCATCTAAGAGATAGGTGCGACTTCGTTGCATTTTATCTGTACAATAACAACTTCATCCATCATATGTCAGTTTGATTTTTGTTTTTTTTTTTTTAAATTGTATGGTCAGTTTGATTTACCATATGCAATATGAACTTGACTGTTTTCATATATCATTTGAAGGATTTTACTTGGAGCTTGTGATGACATGCCAAGTTTATTGTTCTACTGCAATGAAATTTGGTAGGGATTGTGACACTACTGAAGTGGTACAATTCTGCTGAAGGAACACAAGGACAATGAGAAGGCCGGCCAAGATGGAAAGCACAACTAGAGAAGATGTGATTATGTGATATCAAGTGAAGTGCGGTTCTTTTTGAATTGAAAGCCTTTGCTTTTTATTCTTTGAAGCTTTCTTGTACTTATTTTCCACTAGGCTGTTGTTTATTGTATCATTTGTTTAGTTTGTAGTATCAGAACTCCATTTTTATTGATTAGAGGAGGTCCATAAAGGTTTTTTGACCCTGTTCGCCTGTGATCATTTATAGATAACTGAAAATCAATAAATTATTTGTCCATCTTCATCTATTGTCAGTGCACTTTTCTTGTGTTTTAACTTGGCATGTATGTTAGTAAATGAATTATCCGAGTTTTTCCTAACATAATTTTCAAGCAGCTGGGTCTGAATTTATGTTTGTGGTCTTCAATTGGCTCAATACTGTTCTGTCCCACTGAAGAAATTACACTGATCATACTATTTCTTTTGAAATTCAGTGTTTGAGGATCCTCTACTACTACCAGTATGATCAAGTTGATGCAAAGAATTCCAGTTATATATTGAACGTTCTTATTACCTCATGAATATTATTAAGTTAATTTTTGGCTTCAGGGAGAGTAACTGGATCCAAAAAATCTGCACTTAAAATGTGGCCATGGAGAGAAAGATAATAGATAAAACTACTTGTGTGAGGGAGAAGGAAGGACATTCTGCAACTGGAAAAGTTTAGTTTAAAATACTTGTGACAACAAGGTAGAGAACAGTTTACTATTATATAGCTGCACATCACCTTTTTTAGTTTGTTTTACTCTTAACTTAAAACCATACGATAGTGATGCAAGGCAGGGATCAGTCTAGCTATAAGGTAGAAACATGACTGAGTTTAAGACCAATGATGATAAGTAGACTGGTCCAACAACTATAACTCATTATAGGTTCTGGTACTTGGTCAATGATGTGAGATTAGTATCATTTAGTATAATTAATAGATTCCTGTCCAAAAAGAATTAATCCAACCCAGAAAAGATGCGCACCTTTTTGTTAACTTGTGTTCAGTGGCTGATTGACTGTAGCTTCCAAACTTTTGTTGAAATGTCTGGCTTTCGGTGCCTATTTATAAGAAAAGAGCAAACGATGTGAAGGCGAATCAAATTCTTGCTACTTCTATTGGTCTCTTTCCCAGCTGGTAATAGTACTAGAAATATGTATTGGCATAGTTCTTCATTGTCTTGTACAGTCTTTGCCTTGTTTCACTGATTGACTTGTCTACAAGTTCAATCAGTTTATCTGAATCAGGAACACAGAAAACGGTGAAAGAAATCCTTTCCCTGTTCAAGGTAGTTACCACCCTGTGCATTGGGCTCTTGAACGCTCCATTGCTCATTATCTGCAGGTAATATGAAGATGCAAGCACGGTATGTAAATTCTTATCTTGTGGATGATTTATGAAAGTGACCTGATTAGAAAGTCATTGCCTCTACTTGATCGGCTAAGTTAACCACAAAGGGTTGAAGGATAATTGGAGCTCGGAATTGGAGGCTTCATCACTGATCATCCTTGAGGAATTGGAGGCTTTTCACTTCTTTGTCTTGCAAGAATATTGTTGTTGCTGATCAATCTGCATGCGGTTTGAGTCTAAGAACTAAATCGGTCCTTGAACATGGAGGATGTCTACAGCTACCCATTGTAACTTCGTAAAATACTCGTGTTGGATTTCGCAATTGTTGCAGACTCTGTTCATTTACCTAGTCAATATCCATGTTTCTTAAGATTTCAATAACATGGCTCAACCTATATATATATTTGTATATATATACATGTATTTGTGTGTTTGCACACATTGCAAACATGGTTAAACTTACCTGAAAGTTTCAGGATTTTCAGGCCAGAATTTGAGCTGTCACTGGTCTTCTGGGTGAACTGTGTGATACAAACTATCAATCCAACAGACTGATGTTCTGAGAGAATCATATCCCGTCCATAGCCTTCAATAGTGCCAACTTTTCTGGAGTATTTCTGCTTCTCTTCCACTGGAAGTTAGAAAGAATTTCTTAGTAACTTGACACACTTTGTCTAGTAATTCAGCTGTTATTCCATGATCAATGACCTGAAACTCGCAGGGAAATAAATCAAAGCTTAATCAGGGTAAGGGGTTTTCAAAATATTCCGTCAGTTCTGGGATCTGATGCTACCGGGAAGTGATACTGGAAAATAATCAGGTAAATTTCACTTTTCAAATTTCCTATCGTCATACTTTAAAATTATGCATAATCTTCAGTTTTTTGCTGAATTTCAACTGGCATAAATTGATAAAATCACTTCTGGTTAGACTACATAATGCTTTGATATTGCAGAAACAAGTATGTTCATGAAGGGCTATAAAAATTAAAATAAGACCTGACAGCAACCCCATAAGGTGAGAACTGATTGAAGTTTCTCGAGCTCTTCTTGCCAGTCGATGAAGCTGATTTAAGGAGGCCAAGATCAAAAGTGGAGTCCTCATCTCTGGCTGGAAAACATCTAGCACTCCACCATCACTGCCTTTCTTCAAAGTCCTGTCAATTCTTATGTCAGTTTCGAGCAGCTCTTGCACACTTTTGGACATCAATTCTTCCTTGGGAGGAATAATCAGTTCAGCCATGTTGTTGCTGGAAGCAGCAGCCCATGATTAACTGTTAAAAAGAATATGAGAAGCTTAGCGTCACTCTGCAATTTGAAGTAGCATTAATCATTATCCTGCCATTTAAGGTCGAGTTGCTATAAAATATAAATTACTTTTCCTACAAGCATATAAAGACAAGATCATTTTGTTGACTGCCATGCCCGGAAATATCAATACCCTATTCGGATTCCTTCGACATTTACTTGAACTCGACTTTGGCATGCACTTTATGGTAGTTTCTACTTTTGTAGGAGTGTCTTTGTTATGCTATTTTAAGAACTACCTTGGGGCTTGAATTTTCTGACTTGTCATTTACTGCTCAGGATTTGAATTCACACTTTCGGAGGAAATGGTGAAAGTACTAATTATCCAATCAAATGAACGGTTTGTTCCCTGTCATACTCATTTTACATCTTAAAGACTGATAACATGTAGCTTCTTTTCCAAGGGCATGCGAGCTCTGCTTCTGAATTTACGACGAGAACTCAGTTGTCTTGCATGTCAGTTTATCAGAAAAGGGTAAGTTTAAATTACTCAAGAACTTCTGAAATTTCTCTGCATATTGCTTTTATTACCCCAGAATTGGATGTAAGTACATTTGTAAGACAAGGACATTAATCTGTCCCAGGTAAATATTTCATCAGTAGAACATTTCCCACATCTAAGGAACAAAGACAAGCGAAGTAACAATTGTGCGGATATTTATTTATATTGTAATCCATAATATTGTAGTTTCAGGTTAATCAAATTCTTGCTGCTTCTATTGGTCTCCTCCCCAGCTGGTAGTACTGGAAATATATATCAACATAGTTCTTCACTGACTTGTACAGTCTTGGCCTTGTCTCGTTTACTAGTTTCTCCACTGGTTCAATCTGTTGGTCTGAATCTGGAATGCAGAACACAGCCAGAGAAATCCTATCCTTTTCTGAGTTCGTCACTACTCTGTGAACCGGGCTCTTGAACACACCGTTACTCATTATCTGCAGACAATATATAACAAAGCAAGCAGTATATGTAATTAATCTTTCAGTTCCTGATCTATCTGGAATGAAACATGAACGAGGTTCTTCAAACACAAATTGTTGTGGATAATGATTTGTATAGCAATGAGTCCATTACCTCTACTTGATCACCCAGGTTAACCAGAATTGCTTGAGGGACAATTGGAGCTCTGAACCATTGTCCATCCTTGAAGAACTGAAGGCCTTCCACCTCTTTGTCCTGCAACAGAAAGGTGATTGCTGATGCATCATCATGCGGCTTGACACCGAGAACCAAATCAGGCCTTGGACATGGAGGATAGTAGTTAAATCTTGCATACAGTTTTGCAGTCTCTCTATTATACTGGCCTAAAAAGCAGTTTTCTTCCAAGTCCAGTGACTTTGCTAAGGCCTTCAACAGCTCATCGGCTATCAGCGCTAACTTTGTAATATAATCATGTAGAATTTCCCTGTTAGAAATCATTTACAGACTCGGATCATTTATCTAATAATAAGTTTTTGGTTCAACGAGGAATGGAAATGGAAGAATAAGTGTTCAATTTACCTGAAATTTTCAGGTTTTCCAGGCCAGAATTTGAGTTTTCTATGATCTTCAGGATGAACAGTAAGATACAATCTATCGATCCAATCAAGTGTCTGATGCTCTGAGATAATCACGTCACTTCCATAACCTTCAATGCTGCCGGCTTCTCTCGAGTATTTCTGCTTCTCCTCTCGTGGAAGTTGAAAGAATTGTTTGGTAATTTCACGCACTTTGTCCAGAAATTCAGCTGTCATTCCATGATTGATGAGCTGAAACTCAGAAACTAGCTCTTCAATACACATCCATATATATACATATATATATATATATATATCTATTGTCCGCTATTAAGTAATTCAAGAGAAATGCGGATTAATTTACGCATTAACTATATATACATATATATAGAGTGGCTACAGAAATCAAACCTGAAAACAGCCCCATGTGCTGAGAAGTGACCGAAGTTTCTCAAGCTCTTCTCCGGCAGCAGGCGAAGACGACGAAAGACGACCAAGATCGATGAGTGGAGTCACCATCTCTGGCTGAGAAACATCTAGAAATCCACCGTCACTGCCTCTATGCACGTATCTTTCGAGCTCCGAAAGTTGTTCGCCCCCTGCAATCAGCTCCTGTACAGTTTTGAACACCGGTTCCTCGTTGACTGTAGGGTTTGATTCCGCCATGTCCTCCCCGGAAGCAGCGGCCTGCGGTTAGATTGCTCAAGAAATCGCAGATGATCGGGCAAGAAATTTCTCAACTCTGTATGACTAAATTGTCGGTAGGATCTTGAAAATTTTATTTAAATAATGAGATTTATTTAAAATAAAAATAAAATAGTCTGAAAATATGGGGGGCGGGAAAATCCAAATTAATTAATTATCAACGCTTAAAAATTAATTTTTAAAAACCACTTGTTATTTTTATTTTTATTTTTATTTTTATTTTTATATGGACTTTATTATTATTATTATTATTTAATTATAATTAATTTATTAAAATTAGATAATTTATATACATATATATATATATGCATGTACAGTCTTTTAAACGAACGAAGGCATTGGCATTTGGGCTAAAGTTACCCGTTAACCGGGTTAACGTTAACGGAGCATCGAACGTGTATGAATTTAACCATTTACCCGTCCCCGTTCCGTTCCGTTATATAAATTTATTTTTAATTTTTCTCGAACTAATTACATTTTGATTAATAATTTAATTTATATTATTTGAATTTCATCTGCATAATCAAACACGTCAAATTCAACTGTACACACACACATACATATATACATATATATATATATTCATCTATATCGTAAGCCTAATGCTTACACAAATTATTCAGGCTAATTAGGACTGGCGAAATTCATGGTTCCATAGTTCTGAGCTTTGATAGTTCCATTGGTTGTGTTGTTCTGAAAGCCAATGTTACCATGGTTGATGAAGGAAGGCGACTGCTCTCTGATGAATACAGGATTTGCTCCGGTGCTGTTCCTTGAGTTTTCGTTGCGCGGTTGCGGTGGTGATCGAGGCGGTGACGAATACGAGGTTTGGTTGTGTAGCTGCGGTGGTGGTGGTGACGAATGTTCGCTTTCTTCGACTGCTTCTCTTCCTAATTCAGCACCCATTCGTAGTTAAATGCTTGTGATCTAAGTTATCAGCGAAATTTTTACCCCTATCTCTCTCTCTCGATCTCGAGAAACAATGTTGATATTTGTATATATTTATAACGTCGAGAGAAATTAAAAAATATACATATATATAAAAAGAATCGTCTCTTTACTTTTACGAGCTAGATTCGGGTTGCATATATGCCTTCTTATCATATGTGGTGAATATTAGATAAGAGGTTCGGATGGAATCCGAAAATTTAAAATATTTCATATAGATTTGATTCTTTTCTACTAAATTTAATAATCTTTTTCATTTTATATTCCTTCCTATCGACTCAACTTTTTGATAACGAAAACAATATAATGATTTAACAATTAAAATTTTTCGTATTGTATTTAAAAATCATAAATTCAAATATTTTACTAAAAACGTAGAGTTCATTACTTTATAAATATATTATGAATTGATAGTGACTCGCATATAAAATTTCGTGCAACAGAATTGAAGATTTAACTCGCTAATATTCTAGTAAAACTATAATAATCAAAATTAGTTTACTTTCAACAAGTCTGTTTTATTCTTTTAGTAAAACAAATATTTTTTATTATCAACTCAACTTTTTTATAATAATCATTAATAATATAGTAGTCTAATAGTTAAAAACTTTGTATTTTATTTAAAAATTACAAGTTTAGATTTTTTACTGACGACATCGAGCTTACCATTTTTATTAGTATATTATGAGTTAATAATGAATGTCATATAAAACTTAATTTAAAGGGATTAGAGATTTAATTCATTAGTTTGTTTGTGAAACTGCAGTAATCAAATTAAAATTAATTTTATTTAAGTTGATTATATTTTTACGTAAAAATTTAGACTTAATCATTTTTATAATAATCATTAATAATATAATGGTCTAATAGTTAAAACTTTTGTATTTTATTTAAAAATTACAAGTTCAGATTTTTTACTGACGACATCGAGCTTACTATTTTTGTTAATAAATTATGAGTTAACAATGATTGACATATAAAATTTAATTTAAAGGGACTAGAGATTTAATTCATTATTTTGTTTGCGAGACTGCAGTAATCAAGTTGAGATTAGTTTCATTTACGTTGATTATATTTTTACATAAAAATTTAGATCTAATCATTTTTATAATAATCATTAATAATATAGTGATGTAATAATTAAAATACTTGTGTTTTATTTAAAAATCACAAGTTTAAATTTTTTTATTAACGACATCGAGCTTACTATTTTTGTTTGTATATTATGAATTAACAATGATTCACATATAAAACTTAATTTAAAAGAATTAAAGATTTAATTCATTAATTTGTTCGTGAGACTGCAGTAATCAAGTTGATATTAGTTTTATTTACGTTGATTATATTTCTACATAAAAATTTAGATTTAATCATTTTTAGAATAATAAACCGAGAACATCAATTATTTTCAAATGGTATAAACATCATAAGCTTACTATGAAGTTTAGTTTTTGTTAATTAATTTCACATAAGATGAAGTATAAAATAATAAAGTTAATAATTTTTTTAAATAAATTTATTAATTAAGCGAAACATATAGATATATATATATATACACACAGAGCATTATAATTATAATTATAAATTATTGAATTCAGATACACCATTAAACCGTATGTGTAATTAATTTTTAATAAAAATATGTATCTAAAATTTGAACTAATATTATATTATTTATTATTTTAAAAACTTAATTTTATATAAAAGAATTCAATGGAGAATATGAAAGAGTTTGAAATTGAAGAAATTCACAGGTTAACGTTAATCAAAAGCTGCAGCCAAACACACACTTAATAATCCTTAATTATATATATATATATATATATATATATATATATTATTTGATGGCATACATGCAACAGACTGTATATATTTAGCTAGCCATGGAGAGTACTACACCCAGTGTGTCTCCTTTATTGATATACGTACGTAGATAGATATACACACATATATATATATAGACATAGCATGTAGATATATGTATGTGTGTCTGTGTCTGTGTGTCTGTGCGTAAGAAGGTTTGAGGGTCATTTAGAACTTGTACTGGGAGGAGGATCTCGGCCGATGTT
>NW_019014417.1:0-16990 GCF_000150535.2 Carica papaya | reverse complement strand
GTTGCTACTTATGATGACGGTCCTTGCGAAAAACACAACTTTTTACTTAACCTTGGCACCTTCGCCTGTAGCTGTTTCGTAACTTTGGAACCTGCATTGCCATTGTTTTCCTCCTCAAATGATGCAATTGTAGGAAGAATCAAACTCTATATGTATCCCAACTCATTCATAGGTGTTGACTGGCGTTGGACATCAGCCAATGCTAGACAGTTATATGTTTCCCCATATGGTTCATTTAGAGGTTCAAAATTCTTATTCTACTTGCTTACTTGAGTAGAATTTATGCCTTCTGGTAGTTGAGCTAGGGCTAAACATATGAGAAAAAAGGGTGATGAGTGAATGATCATAAAAAATGAAATAATTGTTTTCACTATATATTCTCTGTAATCCTTTACACAGTTGGTATTTCATTGAAAAAAGAACTGATAGAGGGCCTTGAGCTTGCCTTCGATGTGGTCATAATCAGGTATTTTCTTTGTGTGTGACAGGGTCTCAGTTCATAGATATGAACAAATCATTGAATGCTTCCCTGGAAGAGTTCGGTGGCTCACTAAGGGTATGGTGAATTTTGTTATTTTTCTTATGCAATTTTGGTGAGTCTGGTGTGCTGACAGACTTGACAGTTATGGTTCCTATATTTGAAGTCAGTTTGATACAGTATTAGAAATGCAGTTTGTAGATTTAGCTTATCAATGCTTTTTGCACTTTACCTTGACTCATATGGTTTTCACACTTATTTTTCCTCATATGGTTTGTAGTCACAGCTATGACGTTTGACTTGTCTCTTATAAGTTGCTTTGGTTTTCTTTCTGATCCTTGTGTTGCAGGATATACCATGGAAGGCATTTTTTCAGACCCCAGCAGTATGGGCAATGATATATGCTCATTTTTGTGGAAGTTGGGGCCACTATACTTGTCTAGCTTGGCTTCCTACATTTTTTAGGTATAACTGTAACTGATCATTTTGACTACTAGTTTTTCATGTATAATGGACTGTGATCTTCTTGCTGTACTATCTAGGATTTTACTCGGCATTTTATTATATTCAAGGGATGGAGAGGAAAGGAAAGGAAAATAGAGAATTTCAAAGGGAAGGAAATGAAAGAAAAAATGTTTCCCTTATTTGAATGATTAAAAACTGAAAAAGTAAAGAAAAGGAAAAGACTGTTGTAATATTTTGTTTGATTTAACTTTATACACTCTTAGTCAATAGATTGACAAGTTTAAGTACCAACTACAAGATAGAATTTTTAAAAAAAAAATTAAAAGACTTTATCCCAAAAAATAAAAAATAAAAGGAGTTCACCGAAAGCTTTCTTACATCATTTTCAAGATTCTCTATATTGGATCTAAATTTGCTAGAAACTTAGAGATTTCAATTTGTTGAGCTTGTTAAGTGTTTAATCATTAGTTGCATCTGAAGACTAATTCTTTCTTTTTCTAATTTTTCCTGAATTTACTGTTTCCATCTTTGTTATTTATTGATTCACAACATGAATAGACAGTAAAAAATCCAGATTGCTGGAGAATTAAAAATTTTAGTGCATTTGAGAATTTTCACACTTAGAAACTCCACTGAAAGATTAACAAAGAAACTGAGGTGTACTCCTGCTATCTTTATATAATTGTTAAAGTGGTAAATGTGATGGTCTTACTTTTTTTCTTGTGGAAGTTAAAGTGTATTAATAAAACACCAAAAGGGTGCAAACCATATACAAAATATTTACAAGTCAAAGGTCTTACCATTTGTATCTTTTAAAAAGCCAAAGATAGCCTTCAATTGCAAGGTGCATAGGGGTTGCCACCCGAAAGAAAGTGCTGGAGAAATACAATCTAAAGAAGAGCGAATATCATTAAAAGCTCTTCTATTTGAAAGAAAGTGTTGGAGGAATACAGTCTAAAGAAGAGCAATTATCACCAAGAGCTCTTCTTTTTTCCTTTTAAAATGACTTGAAGGAATGATGAAAATTACTTTTTCCTCATCTTACCCACCAGAAGGACATACCAAGATCTAAAAGTCCTACTGGCTCCTGAAACAAGACAGAGAAAATTACTGTGATCTGAAAAGGCTTACCCGATAATTTTAACTGAAACTCACCTTGAGTTTCTTCTCAAGAATTCTCAACATGAAGAATTAAGCATCTTTTATGTTATACCATCCTTTGTTCTGTGATATTTCTAGTCCTAGAAAATTAAGTTTTATTTTAACTTATCATGCAGTGAGGAGCTGAATCTAAATTTGACAGAAGCTGCTTGGGTAAGCACAAATAATTTTCTTCCCCTCTTCTCTCTCTTCTTGATTCTGTTCTTTTTTTTGGAGAAGAATCTCTTCTTAATGATGTCAGCACATTCTTCTAAAATTTCCTGAAATCTTACTGTTTAACACTTCATGTAGAATTTTCTAATTAGCGTTAATTTTAGACCTGTATAATTGGAGTATTTTCTCTTTTTCTTCAATAAAATGCTACCAGTGAGAATTGTTTCTGATATTCCAATTGTATCCTGTAATAGAATGGACCTTCAGCTGTAAAAATAACATATTTGTTTCTGATACTTTGCAAACCAGTCTATCATTTGGAGCACTTAGTGAATATTAAGAGTTATCTAGCTTATTGTCATTGGAATTAAAGATGCATCTTTACGTAATGCCCTGAGATCGAAGTCAAGGAAATTGAGCTCAGTGTATGAAGTCAAGGGTTGCATTTTAATTTATTTTCTGTGGCATGTCATATTTGTTATTGCATTGAGGGATCGGTGCATTTGGTTAAAAGACTAAGGTATGTATGAGGAAACCAACTAACTCTATGTTGAGTTGGTTACTTCCTCCACTATTTACCAAGAGGTTTAAGATTCAAATATTCTGAAGCCCCTTTGGGGACTGCGAAAACAAAAGTATGTATGAGGAACAATGATTCCAAAAATTGTTCTGAATTGTATACTAAGGTCATGTGAATGCCATATATATTTTATCAGTTCGAAATAATTTCAAATATTGTTCAGAATTTTATTTAAAGTTTGAACGGTTTCATGTTCATATATGATCTTTTGGTTATTAGTTCATTACAGTATGAAGAGATAAACAGTATTTTATTTTCTTTTTGGTTAGTTCATGTTTCTTAAATTTATCCTACCGGAGCTCAGGTTTCAATCCTTCCTCCTCTGGCTTCAATTTTCGTAACAAGCACGGCAGCACAGTTAGCTGACAATTTAATTTCTAATGGAGTTCAAACCACCAAGGTAAAGAATAATACTTAAATGTTTCTGTTTCCTGATGGTGAGAACTCTGGAAAGATTTCACCTGTTGATTCTTACTTGATGAAATTTGAAATTATAACACCCAATTTTAAGTAGTGACATTGAATTTTTTTTTTCCCTATGGTTCGTCTATATAATTTTTTCGGATGTTCCAATCATTTAAAATGTCTCCTATAGATATAAGTTTCTGAATGTGCTTTTTCTCTTCTGTCATTTTTTTAGTTCAGTAGTTTATAACCCCCATGACAGCCCTCCCTCCAAAAAAAAGAAAATAGAAAAAACCTTCATGAGAGCCTGGTTTTTTTGCATTCGCAGGTGCGGAAGATTTGCCAAACAATTGCTTTTATGTCTCCTGCAGTCTGCATGATATTATCTTCTCTGGATTTAGGATTGCAACCTTGGGAAATTGTGGGTATTCTCACTGGTGGCTTGGCTCTCTCGAGTTTTGCCTTGTCAGGTAGTGAGTGATCAAACCTAGTTTTTTTCTTCAGCAATAGGAATTAGTAAAAATACTGGTTTTTACCTGTCCTTTCCTGCTTCACTTCTCTACTTTTCTTTTTTCCCCGTTGTACAGGACTCTATTGTACCCATCAAGATATGTCACCTGAATATGCAAGTATTCTTCTGGTAAGTAGGCTTGCAAATACTCATAGTGCAGATGATTAATTAATGGATCCTGCGCTAGTCAATTATTCTGTTTTATATTTGAAACAGCATATTTATTTTCCATATCTCAGCTCGATTTTGCATATCATCCATGTGTTTGATTAACCATATGAACTTATTACTGTTTCTCCAAAATTTTCATTCAGGGTATTACCAACACTGTTGGTGCAGTACCAGGAATTATTGGTGTTGCCCTCACTGGTTTTCTTCTCGATTCAACTCATTCATGGAGTGTAAGCAACTACTACTATCACGTCTTCCGTTTCGTCATCATCTTCACCATTCTTTCACCCATCTCATGTCATGTCCACTTAACAATTTTTTAATTTACATCACTGCTATCTTTCTTGCTGGCAACCTGTTTGATTCTGTTTGATGACTGGCAACCTGTCAAAACAAGATGCTTATCGTTGCTTTTTATATTATGTAGATTTCACTTTTTGCACCGTCGATATTCTTCTACTTGACTGGTACAGTTGTATGGTTGGCATTTGCAAGCAGTAAGCCACAAGCGTTTTCCAAGAGAGACTGACCTTCTCTCCTTCTCTTTTTGGCTGGCTTTTCATGGAGATACTTTCTAAAGGTAATACCTAATATATAGTAATTCTAACTTGATTTCTTTCCACAGCACTTGGTGGAACTTGACATCAACTACTAATCCTGTCCTGCTGTCCATGCTTAGAAAAATCACATGTATCTTTCCAATTGTAATTTTATTGATAGTATATATTTGTGCTGTATACTTTGCTAAAGTGATTAGCTTGCAACTCCTGGTGCCCAGCTTTTTTCTAGGGCTCACTTTCAACAATAATACATCTATAAAGTCAAAAACTTTATTCTTCAACATGTTCCCAGTTCTTTTCTACTGTTTCACACATTTGTATACACTCAATGTGCATGCATGAGCAGATCAAGGAACAATTTGGGTAATGACTGTCATTTACAATAAATCTGTATTAATCATGTCACAGTATTACATATACTGGCAAATAAGTTGTTATAAAATCAATCCAACAGCTCAATATAGTTTACATTATTTTCAGGAATACATTAACAAAGTTAAAAGATAAGCAAATCCAAGAAGTAACAAAACAAGAAGAAGCCATTTTAGAACTTATTCTTGCATATGTGTATGTGATTCATGTACTGAACAAATATTCTTTCATACTTTGTGCAAAATTTTAATTAATAAAAATTAAGTCGTAATTAACATTTAAACTTCTAAGTTTTACATTAAATAATAAAGTTGGATTCTTTTTTTAGAAGAAGGCTATCCATTCAAAGACTATTAACTACTTCAAAATCTTCCTTTGGAGAGAAATATAAAAAATGGAGGGAAGAAAGAAAACACTTGGGATCATAGGGTCTTTTGCAGAAAAAAATTTGCATTCAATTGTAAAATGCTTGCGCTGATTCCATTTATTGTTTGACCAAATCATTAAATGGAACTGCTTTTGGTTCCATCATCGAAAGCTACCTAACTGCAGCCAGGGAGAACAATACTGGGCATATGAACAAATACAATCGAAAAAGGACCAACAGTTATTGGCAATGTTGAATTTACATGAACAGGCTCCAAAGAAGGTATGTCCCCTGATGATGTTACACTTAAAACATTTCCATTAAGTAGCATCTTTTGGCTCTGTAAATTTCCATCTTGTGCTGTTAGATGATATTCCTCTCTTATGAATCCTGGCATCGTCGAGTCTTTAGGCAATAGAATAATTCGTTTGTGAGACATGTTTCTGTGCTTGTGGCGCACTGCCCAAGAACTATTGAACTGAACTTTGGACTCAATGGTGGTGTTACTGTCTAGGTTGATCAGCAGAACTGTGATCCCTTTCTGCAAGATGAAAACGTAATCAGAGCACTGGAAGAGATAATCCTTCTACTGATTTAAGTTCAGAACTTATTTTTTTAGTCCGAGAAGATCGAGATAGTGTTTGTTTAGTGTGCAAGTTACTATAACAGTATAACTTAAGAACTTGGTACATGATAGGAATGTGCTGTAAATAAGAAAAAAGTTTCTATTGGTCGAAGTTCGGGATAGACTTTGATAACCGGGAGAATACACTCATCTATTATATATTTCATCCACTACAACGTACAAAGTAGAATGCAGTATTTTTTTAGTCTTGTTTACTATAAATTTGTCCAATGCTGTACTGAAACACTACTAAAATCCCCAGAAGTTGGACGGAGCTAAGGCTAGGTAACTTACAGATTGTTTTGCACAATGAGTGTAGGCACGAATTTTGTTGTTTCCTGAAAAACTTGTGGACAGAACATTTCTGCCCATTAACCGGTGCCAAAGAAGAGCGCTGCAGTATCAAATGAGAACATCACAAATTGATTAGACAGAGGATTTTAATATCGTGCTATAAAAACTTTAACTCATCATAATAACAATCGCTAAATTCCTCAAATATTACTGGGCTGTCGCTTCTCATCATTATTTCTGAAGCATTAATCAAGAAACAAGGAAAACATCTAAAATGACTTCATTGATTCCTACAGTGGTCACTCAAAATGTTCTATACCTGTAGTAATCTGGATTCGGAACGAAGGTGGTTGTGTTGAGCAAACCATAGTTCCCCCCAATCAATGACTGTCTGCAGTATGTTTTTGTATCATAGACTGACGACATTCCGAGCTGATCCAAATACCTGGTTGACAAGAGGATATCATTAGTTAAAGATGCAAAATCTAACATCTTCTTTTTGTAAAGTACACGCATTTTACCAGAAGCTGAACACAAAGGCATTGGTGACAAGATTACGGCCACTGTTGTAAGCCCCTCCTGCCTCACCAACCCATGCAGTTGCTGAAGTTTTAGAATTTTTTAGGGTGTTTTTGAGGTCCCGGAATGTATTAGCCTCACCATCAAGATAGTGTGGGTCAAGAATTCTTTCCACAAGGTGTTGATCAACTCCTGGACACCAGAAATAGATTAGCCAAATAAAACATATTTTCTTAGGAATCGTTGTTACAGACGATTGAAATTAGATCATCGGAGATTGAAAATACCTGGCCCAAGATTGTATATGTGGTGGGTTACAACATCCAAAGATTTGGTTGTTTTATCAATAAATTCTTTGAACCAGGTTCCATCAAAGAAACCACCTGGTGCTATGATTAGTGGCTTGTAGCCCACACTGCTGTAAATGGTCTGCACAATGTTTTGCAGAGCTATAGTGTCTAGAGCATACTGATTTGCTGCAACTCTTGTTCCTACTCCACTTCCACTCAACTCATTCCCTACATTAAGATTTTAGTCTGTATGGTGGATAACAAACTCGAAAAACCTAAATATGTTTTTATCATGTATAAATGGGATGCAGCTTACCAAGTTCCCAACCATGGATGGTATAGTTCTTTCCAACGGTATACCGAATAAAGGATTCAGCGTTGGTGTAATCCCAAGGTCCTACTGCAGAACCATCAGACTTGATAGAACGCCCATTGAGAGCGTTTAGTCCAAAGATGATCTTGGCCCTGAATTAAACAAACAGTGAGAACTGTTGGCTTACTTCTCCAGATATAGAAGGATCAAGTTCAAGAAGAAAAATAAGTGTTTTTGCCTACCCAGATTTCTGGAAGAAGGCATTGAGCTCATCCCATCTTTTCATAGGTAAACACCCCTGAGTAAAACCAAACATCTCTGAAGCATTCCTAGTAAATGGAACACAGGGTTGCTTTTCATCTTCTGTTCCATATATCACCTTGTCTTGCAAGCTGCCACCTAATCTAATCTTCAGTGGGGAAAAGGCTGCATAATTTATACACAAAACAAACAATTAGATGCAGAACCCTTTGGTTAAGTTTGGTTTTCAATTCTTAATTCCGTGAATAAAACAGAAGTGCGATAAAAATTTAAACGAAAATAATATTTTACTTTCAAGCTAATTCTGTCTTCATTTCATTTTAGTTAGATATTTTTGTGATTCACCTTTATTTATAAACTTCGAATCAAAGCTAGAATGGAGTGGCTAACTTATGCATAGAATATGTATATTATAAGTAAATATTGAATACGAAAAATAATATGTATACACATAATTGATTAGGAATAGGATAAATTCAACTACAAGTAACTTTTGATTAACACAGCTAATTAGATATTTCAGAAAAAAAAAAAAAAATCTTCTCACCTTTAATGGCATTCAAAAACATATTGTTGTTAAGGTCCTGCAAGAAAGAACGAAGCAACCAATTTAATAAGCATTTCTTATCAAGTTAAAAAATCAAAGATGAATAAACATTCAAACTGTTTTCTGGAGAAAACTAAATATATTTCTTATTCAGGAATTCCAAACATGCCAAATCAAAAGAAGCACTCAAAGAAAGAACAGGGGAAGAAATACAGCATTAAGAAATCATGAATACCATTTACTATCTGAGATTCTCATCAAAAAGAAAATGAAACTAAGAATTTGCCTATAAAACAAGCTGCAAAAATAGTTTCAGACCTGGAAAACGAATCAAAAATGGCCATAGCTTGATACAATCCCACACAGCACACCATTAAAAAAAAAAAATCCATCTGGAAACTCTTGAAAATTTCTCCGTACCATATTTTGAAAAACATAGATTGCATCTCAAAAACCAAGTAAAAAAGATTCAAACATTACCAAATTGAGCAGAGAAGCCAGACCCCAGCTGCATGTCCCATAATCACATTTCTCCGGAGGCCACCAATCCAATGTGGCGCACACAAAATCATCGTCAATCCTTCCAATGGCGCTTTTCCCGTCGACGAAAACAGTCCCTTGGGAACTCCCGGCGCCGCCGTCCGGCACCGCAACTCGGCTCCCTGAACTCGGAGAAAAGGAGGAGCAAACGAAGAACGACACCCAAATCCAAACACCCACTTGCCAAATCTGAGAACCCATCATTATAGACTCGAATAGAATGTCGAGATCCCAGCCGCCCTCGTCCGCCTCCTAGGAAGAACCCATGGACGAACGCGAAAAAGTAGAAAAAGCGGTCGGGTGAGGTTACTACAGTCTTACCCACTTCCCGCTATAAGACATGATACAATAATTACAGAGCGTATTAGATACTGTCTATGTATGTATGTATATATATATATATATATAAATCAACAAGTATGAAAGATGGAGGTGGAGATGAGAGAAAAATGAATGGGATTTGGAACTCAAATGGTTTAGAATAAAGCGAGCGTTTGTTGCATGTGGGCCACTGGTTTTGCTCTCCCTTCACGAACATGGAAAGCTCCTGGCTACAGATAATTTTAGGGCCCTGTGCAGCTCTGCTCTGCTCTGCTTGGAAATTATATATTATAAATCTAAATGTAATAAAAACTAAATTAAATAAGAAAGAATTTGCTCACTATATAGATCTGTGTCTCTATATATATATGTGTATATATATAAATATATATTTGTTATATATATATATATATTTGTATGTACTTGTATATTCCTATATTTCCTTTATGTTTTCAGACATTTTAACAGAAACGGAACGTACGTATGTATGATGTCATATTCTAATGACTTTTTTTTTGAACGAGGTAATAAATATTTACATAGATATACGGTTAAATAAATAATTATTAATTTATAATATTTAATTCAATAAAATTAAAATTTTTGCTAAATTAAATTTTAATAAATTTAAAACAAAACAAATATTTTTAAAAGTAAAATTGTGACAAATTTTTTAATTTTAACATAAATTTAATAATTTATTTTAATATAAATTAAAAATTAATTAATGAGTAATTAGTAATAAATTACAAATGAAATTTTATTATTAATTTGCACTCTAAGAGAAAAACATGACCAACCATTACCAATCATCAAACCTAACAAAATCTTTTTTTAGTTATGAACTCCTAATAATTATACAAAATCATTTTACTTATATTTTCGTAAATATCTATTAATTTTACCGATATAACCAAACGTATCATATTCAAATTTCATCAAATATATAAGGTTTGTGAATTTATAAGCGAATTATGAGCTGACTGTGATCGACTTATAATGTTTGATTTATTAAAAACAAGAACTCGAATTAATAGAATGTTGAAATTTCTAACAACTAAATTTTAGTAACTCTATCATATTTTTTGACGAAAAAAAATATTCTCTGACAGATACCCAATATTTTCAACGATTACGGTCGTAAAAAAAAAAAAATTGTGGGTTGTAAATATTTTTACGAGATCGTATATTTGTGATTGATTGATATTTCGAGGGGGAAAAAAAACAAAAAAACCTAATCCACATTGATGGAAATGTTGTGTAGGTGGAGTTTAGTTAAATACATCAATCCAACCTAATACCTCTCTTATATATGGAAATCTATTTACTCTTTTTATGCTCTCACCCACTTCACCACTTTCCTAAGGCTTTGAATTCAAGGCAAGTGGTTGGACCTTTCCTTACATTTCACATCTTGTTTTAGATAAAATTTAGCTATACATACACACACACACACACATATATATATATATATATATGTATATGTTAACATTTATTTATAATAACAATATTTAAGTCCCTCATCCCTCAATAAATATATGGGTCATTCATTCTCTACATGAATGAACTAATGTGAGTGTTATTGTGGGTACAAAGAATTTTATTTATAACAATCTAAAAATCTACATATAAATACAATTGTGTTTGTATATTTAATTCATCCACTTGTATCCATGCATTTCATTCGAAATTGGAATTTAAATTAACGGTAATAATTATAGTTATTTGAATCTATAGAATTCAATCGTTACGAAGTATTCGTCTCTTTCAAAAGTATGGTAAATTCGTTAAAATTTTATTTAATTTAATTATTATAATTTCATCAATATATTAATGAGATAAGTTACGAATTCACGTCAAATGAAATATTATTTACAGATAATCGTTAACTTTTAAAATACGTATAAAATACAAATATATAAACAAGTAAACATGTACTTTTTATTTGATTTCCAAAGAGTGAGTTCAATTTATTATAAAGAAATGGATATAATTATTTGAAAACAGAGAATTCAATCTTTATGAAGTATTCGTTTTTTTTCAGAAGTATAGTGAATCGTTAAAATTTTATTTAATTTAATTATTATGACTTTATTAATATATTAATGAGATAAGTCACGAATTCATATTAAATAAAGTATTATCTACAGATAATCGTTAACTTTTTAAAACACGTATAAAATACGAGTATATAAACAACTAAACATGTATGTATTTTTTATTTGATTTTCAAAGGGTGAGTTCAATTTATTATAAAGAAATGAGTATAGTTATTTGAATATAGAGAATTCAATCGTTACGAAGTATTCGTTTTTTCCAGAAGTATAATAAATTCGTTAAAATTTTATTTAATTTAATTATTATGATTTCATCAATATATTAATGAGATAAGTTACGAATTCGCGTCAAATAAAGTATTATTTACAGATAATTATTAATTTTTTAAAACACGTATAAAATACGAGTATATAAACAACTAAACACGTATGTATTTTTTATTTGATTTTTAAAGGGTGAGTTCAATTTATTATAAAGAAATGGTTATGTGGGTAGCATTCATGGCAAGTCTTAATTATGGCCTGTCTATTTCAAAAACAAACCCTAAAGGGACCATTGGGTATGACAAAATTGGGACATTTCTTCACAATTCAAAATTAATTAATGGGTTCTTTTTGGGAATCCAAATTAATTAATGGGTTCATCATCAATCTATTTAATTTGCATAATCAATCTCTTTCTAATTCTTAATTTCATGTTTGATTACTCTCATTATTGTGGGATTTTGACCTTAATTTTGACTTTCCTATTGTTTGGTTTCATATAGTTTAGTTTTGATTTTATATTTACTCAAGCAAGAATAATTTTTTAATAACAAAATTGTATGTTTGTATATTAACTCTATATGTTTAATTTATAGTAAATATAAAAGGAACAAAAAAAAATATATATATTACATAACTTTACCGAAGCTAATTATCTGAGACGAAAATCCTAATCTACATTTTTTTTACAATTTTCTTTTAACAGTTATTCGACACATAAAGATATACGAAGAGAAACAAATGATAGAACCAGTTGTTGGTGTATTTGAATTTAATTTTTTATAAAAAATTTAATCTTTAAATATGTCTTTGCTAATACTTTTTTTTTTACGTGTAAATTGAATTAATTACCGTATAGAATTACTTAGTTATTATGAAATATTATAAAAATTACTGTAAGTACCGTAGTAACATATTTTTAGAAATGAATTTATTTGATTTTGCTAACAATATATAAGATTGCAAGGTTCGTTGGGCAGGTACTAGTTATATATGTAGTTATTTCCTACGGCTCTATGTTTTTCGATTTAAAAGATATATAGAGAAGATTCGAGCAAATTTAAATTAGAATTGATACCTAGAGCAATTGTTTCTCTTTTGTTTTACGGAGTTGAATGTACGATTTTAGTAGGTCTAATGCTAGATTTACAAATTACATATGTTGCGAATTTTATCAACTACGTGATAATCAGATGGGCGAGAGATTAAATTTGGACATCCAAAAATTATCAGAGGAGAGGGTAAACAAGTAAACCTAACACCGCCTTACCCTTTTTTGATATACAAAAGAGTTTTTGATAGAATGGATCGATTATTTCGAGTCATTTTTTTCGTACAATGAAAAATTTAATAAATTTTATTCGATACTTTGATTGACTTATAAATTTTTTTTACATACGTTGACACTCGCGTCGTGTTAAGTACGTTTCGATATTAATTATTTAATATAAATATATTTTAAATTCAATTCTAGTTTATTTTGAAATTTTCTGCACTTTACACGCGTGCATATAAAGTGCGTGTAAATAGCGTAAAATTTTTATTTAATTCTTACTGATAAATACCCAACAAATTTCTCACTGATACATCACTAGAAATTAATTGAAAATTTCAAATTTCTTTTTGAAGAAGAAGATTGATAAGGAGATGGTGAAGGTGAAGGTGAAGGTGAAGGTGAAGGTGAAGGTCCATGATTCCTTTGACACAACACCTTCATCAAGCTTGGTTTTATGGGATCCGTAGGGAAAACCACTCTCCAGCACTCAACACTGATATTCTGCAATTCGTTGCAGCAGGTAGGTTTAGGAACGCCGAGGTACGGGAAATTCAGAACGGAATGAAGGCAGCCGCGAATCGTCGAAATACGTTCGAAGCACTTTACGTACTTTCTGGGCTCGGGAATTGGCGAGCGCGGCCATGGAAATCTCTTCGGTTCGTCAAGCGTTCGCGGCAGCGGCTCCGACGGGCTGCCGCCGCAACATGCGGCCGCAAGGAGGAACAGAATGGGGATGAGGAGTTGACCTTTACGTGGCATGGTTGACTTTTTTTACCGCGGGTAAATTTGCTTACTTTGATAAATTTACTGCGGGTAAATTTGGCTCAAGTTAAAAGTGACAATTTATATACCCGTTGGAGAAATTGGGGGGGGGGGGGGGGTGACTAATTAGATTAATTAAATGGATTAGCGTTATTAAACCGTTAATTAAGTTAATGGTGGTGTTAATGGTACTTTATAAGGCTATAAATTTTAGGGGTTAAATTTAACTCACCCTGTTGAAAAACTGACTTGGGTCTTTTTGTTCTATCTTTAAGTATGTGTTCTTACACGTATATATATGTATAGAAGTGTATATACATGTATATATGTATAGGCCCAGGACCAGGCCCGATCGATTTTGCAATAAATTTGAACCTGTACATTGTGAATTCTGCTTCAACCAAACGCGGTCTTAAAGCGCCGCCGTGCTTCCCTAAATTGAAGCTGATCTGAGGGTAAGACTGTAGCCATTTAAAAGGCAAATGGAGAAGAAATAAAATAAAGCAGAGATTTTTCAAGCTTTTCTCACATGCCATATATGTATAGAAGTGTATATACATGTATATATGTATAGGCCCAGGACCAGGCCCGATCGATTTTGCAATAAATTTGAACCCGTACATTGTGTGTTCTGCTTCAACCAAACGCGGTCTTAAAGCGCCGCCGTGCTTCGCTAAATTGAAGCTGAGCTGAGTGTAAGACTGTAGCCATTTAAAAGGCAAATGGAGAAGAAATAAAATAAAGCGGAGATTTTTCAAGCTTTTCTCACATGCCAAACAACGTTTTCTTCTTTCTCTGAACTCTATAGAAATGCTGAGGAGAAAACCAACCAAAATCCAACTGAAAATCGAAGACAAAGAAGAACTCGAAGAAGCCCGCAAGCCCCCACCTACCAATTCTGCCGCTGCTACCCCTGCATCCTCTTCCACCGCCTCCTCCTCCCTCCTTCACCTCCTCGATCCTCCCCACCATAATCCCACCTCGAAATCGCATCGCATCGGCCTCTCCCCTTAAACCCTAATCCTCCAAATCCGAACCCACTTCTTCCTTTATCCTCAGTAATGGAAGTCGAAGTCAAGCTACGCCTCCCGGACGCCGCTGCCCACCGCCGTCTCACGACTCTTCTCTCCTCCTTCCACATTAAAACCCTTCACCAGCGGAATTTCTTCTTCGATACTTCACAGAGTGACCTCTCCTCTCGTCGCGCCGTCCTCCGCCTCCGCTTCCTCGAGAACGACGCCGTTTCTCGCTGCATCGTCTCCCTCAAATCGAAGCCCACCCTTGTCAATGGAATCAGCCGCGTTGAAGAGAATGAGGAGGATCTCGATTTTTCCGTCGCCAGAGAATGCGTTGATGATCCTTCAAAGTTGCTATCCATCGAATCGAGGGTCTTGAAGAGAGTTGGGGAGGAGTTCGGGGTTGGGGCTGAAGTGGGGCTCGCTTGCTTGGGCGGGTTTGAGAACTTGAGGGAAGTCTACGAATGGAATGGGGTCAAACTGGAGGTCGACGAGACGAGGTATGCATTTGGTACTTGTTACGAGATTGAGTGCGAGAACGAGGATCCTGAAAGGATCAAGAAAATGATCGAGGAGTTTTTGAGAGAGAATGAGATTGGATTTTCTGATTCTGAGATGACCAAGTTTGCTGTTTTCCGATCCGGAAAGCTGCCTCAGCAGGTCGGTTATCCTTTTCTCCCTGCCTGTTAAATTCTTCCTTGCTTTTTTTATCTTTTACTCCTTTGGTTTTGGAGGGATGGCGACTTCAAAAAATTCATGTTCGTGTAGAATGGATAAATACTTGACTTTGTTCAGTGTGGATTTGTGTTTTGCTTTCTGGGTAATCTTTGTTTCGGGTGTCAGTTTGGTGCTTGTATGGTTCTAAATTTCTTACATGCTGTTTTCTGTTTGATGAAGTTGTTGAGTGTTGATGGGTGCTTGGTTATTTTTTCTGTTTGTGCAAGTCTTCTTGTCTTAATCATTGAATTAGATTAACTAAGTAACAATTAATAGGACGAGTGATCATTTTGTAAATGCATTCTCCTTTGAAAAAGAAAATGGAATTCAAAATTTTGATCTGTGATTGAAGTTTTCTAGCCCTCTAAGAAGATTTTCATTTACTTAAGTTTATCAACATATTTAACCAGTCCTTGTTTTACTCCTTTTGGATCTTATGGAGAAAAGAAAAAATTTCCCTTGCTTTTAGCCTTGGAGAAGGAACCTAGTTCCCATTTTTTTCATTTCCCATTCAGTTCCTATCTAATCCTGTTTCTCTTAGTCTTGAAATGTATAATTTAAAACATGATTTTTTAATGTTTAAGAAGTTGGAACCGAGATCCCATAATTCAGTGTGGGGGGTTGGCAATTAAGATTTATGTTATCGTTATACTTCGCAAGTCTAACAGGAAATTTTGAGCTAGGAATTGAATGGAAACTGAACCAAGTAGGCCATAAAAATTTAATTTGCTGACTTTCTTTTTAGCTTTAGGAAATAATGGTTCTGCTCTTGCAGTGTTGAGATTTTTGTCATTTGAAGAAAGCATGTATTTTGAGTTGCAAACCTTGATTAGTCACCTCATTTGCTTTTCCTACAGACGATGAACAGAAAGAAGTCTGTGTTACTAAATGTGCTGCTTTTTCTGTTGATGCTAGTTGCTATGGATCTATGATTTCTCTTTTCGTTTGTTTGTTCTTCTTAGTTTAGTGCATTACAGTTTTTTACTTAATTCTCCTCTGCAATTATTGTAGTTGCTAATTTTTTCGATTAATCCATTTGACTAGGATGGTTATTTTATGGTAAAATATGCTGTTGATCTACTAGCTGAGATTCATAAATATGATACATTCCCTGTTCATCGGACGGAATGCAGATTTTTGTTCTATAACCTTTGAAGATTTGTTCCAATCAAGGAACTTCCGAATGGCTTACATTCTTCTTTGCTGTGTGTCAATTATATCTTAAACAAGTAAAATGAGTTCAACGCTATTTTTCCTCACTTTTCTGAAGCCCGTTACTGGAGTTCTGGTCTCTTCCAAAAGAGGTAGTAAATATACCTTGCATGTTTTGTGTCGTCTGTCTCTAAATAATATTTGCACACGTAGCTCAATAACTTAAAAGCACTGTAAATCAGGTCTGCTCCATTTGCTTTTGTAGGTCATCAGCTAATATGAGCGTTGGTGGGTTATTTGTTGGGGCTGGCAATGAAACGAGGTTTTGACATTAACATTCTGCCACGACCCAGTGACGATTTTATTCTGCTGTCCCTCGTCTTAGCTACTCTCACGGTGCCCTTTCTGTTCGCATGCTAGTATGCAATAAAATACGAAATTCTTATCATTGTGTACTCGCTTGAAGTTCAGGAACAAATTTCTTGCTTTGTGTGTTTGCAATAAAATTTCGATTAATGATCATCTCGTATATTTTTGTTTTGTCAATAATATATTTGAGCCGTGGTTACACTGTCATCTAAAAAGCACTAGCTTAGTGAATGACATACCGGAACCAGAGTTGAAATGTTAAGTCATTTGTATTTGTATGTAGCCTATAGCGATTAATCAGATCTACCGAGCACTTGAAAAATTGCAGGGTTTATGATCTCAATCTTTTGTTTCCCGAAGGTGAAAACATAGACAAGTTTATTTGCATGTGAAAACATGGGAGTTTTTTAGCTTTAACTTCCTCCTATATATATATATATATAA
>NW_019014416.1:121939-139448 GCF_000150535.2 Carica papaya | reverse complement strand
AAGTTATCTAGGGGCTTATGCCGTAGAGATAGCAAATAGAAAACTGAGTGTAGACCTAATAGAATTAGACACGGGGGATTTTGATGTAATTTTAGGGATGAATTGACTAGCGGCGTATCACGCCACCGTAGATTGCTTTACCAAGAAGGTTGCATTTAATCCTCCTAATGAGGAGCCATTTACAAATTAATAAAATCCTTTAGTATTTATTCCTTGATAGCAAGTTTTCTTATTTTTTGAGTACCTTAACCTTGCTATTTTCTCTAACTAGGCAAATCAAAGAAAGAGAATTGTATTCAAGAGATTCCGGTAGTCCGAGACTTTCCAGAGATGTTTCCGGATGAACTACCCGGACTGCCAGTGGACAGAGAAGTCAAGTTCACTATAGATCTGCTGCCAGACACCCAGCCTATTTCGGTTGTTCCTTACCGCATGAGCCGCGTTGAGATGGAGGAGTTAAGGAAACAGATCACTGAATTGCAAGACAGTGGTTTTATCAGACATAGTGTGTCCCCTTGGGGTGCTGGAGTCACTTTTGCCAGGAAGGGAGATGGAACGTTGAGACTATATATTGATTACAGAGGATTGAACAGGGTCACAATCAAGAACAAGTATCCTCTTCCCAGGATTAATTACCTCTTCGATCAGTTGTAGGGTGCGCAGGTCTTCTCCAAAGTAGACCTGCGATCAGGTTACCATCAAGTGAAAATAAAGACAGAAGACATCCCTAAGACGGCTTTTCGAATCAGGTACGGACACTATGAGTTCCTGATCATGTCATTTGGGCTAACCAATGCCCCAGTCATTTTCATGGATCTGATGAACAGGGTCTTCAAACAATTCTTAGATCAATTTGTTATCGTGTTCATTGATGATATCCTGGTCTACTAAAAAAGCAGAGAGGAACATGCTCACCATCTAGCCCAGGTTTTACAGGTTTTCAGAAGAAAGTAGTTGTATACAAAGTTGAGTAAGTGTGGATTCTGGTTTGAGCATACCGCCTTCCTAGGGCATATCATATCAAAGAATGAAGTATCAGTGAATCCGAAAAAGGTTGAAGCGGTGCTCGGCTAGGAGAAATTGACATCAGTTAAAGAAATCCGTAGCTTTCTGGGAATGGCGGGTTATTACCGCAGGTTTATTAAAAGATTTTCTAGTTTGGCGGCTCCGCTAACCCGACTCACAAAGAAGAATGCCAAGTTTGAGTGGAATGAGGACTGTGAAAAAAATTTTTCAGAACTAAAGAAGTGGCTGACTACTGCACCTGTGCTGGCCTTACCAAGTGGATCGGGGGGATATACAGTTTACAGTGATGCCTCCTATCTAGGCTTGGATTGTATTCTAATGCAGTATGGGAATGTCATAGCCTATGGGTCTAGATAGTTAAAAAGTCATGAAAAAAATTATCTCACCCATGACTTAGAGTTTGCCGCAATCATACACGCCTTGAAGACTTTGCACCATTATTTATATGGAGAGGCCTTTCAGATCTATACCGATCACAAGAGTTTGAAACACATATTCACTCAAAAGGATCTCAACATGCATCAGAGAAAGTGGATAGAATTTCTTAAGGACTATGATTGTATTATCTTGTACCATCCAGGTAAAGGCAATGTGGTAGCCGATGCACTCAGTAAAAAAAGTGTAGGTATCTTAGCCCATTTGATGATCTTAGAATGTAGGCAAATTGGGGCTACACAATAGGTTCGACTTCAGGACTTGAGGAAAGTCACATGTTTGGGCCATTTGACCGTTCAGCCTGAGTTAATCCAGAGAATAAGGGAAACTCAGTTAGCTGATCTCGCCCTAGTAGGCCTCAAGAACAATGCAGAACAGGGAGTTAGCTCAGAATTCCGAGTCTCCGCTGATGGGTTACTCTGATTTCAGGACAGGGTGTGTGTTTCAAGTGATAATGAGTTAAAGAGAGACATCATGACAGAGGCCCATAGCTCAAAGTTTGCCATGTATCCCGGAAGCACCAAAATGTACCAAAGCATGCGACCTTGGTTTTGGTGGAATAGGATGAAAAGGGACATAGCTGACTTTGTATATAAATGCTTAGTATGTCAGCAGGTCAAGGCAGAGCATCAGCGCCCAGGCCGGTTACTTCAGTCTTTACCGATCCCAGAGTGGAAGTGAGAACATATCACCATGGACTTCGTGACAGGGTTACCTAAAGCACGCTCAGGACATGACGTCATCTGGGTAATTATTGACTGGCTTACCAAGTCTTCTCACTTCTTAGCCATCAGGATGATCGATCTCTTAGACAAGTTGGCAAGAATGTATATCCAGTAAATAGTTAGATTGCATGGAGTCCCAGTGACAGTAGTATCCGAAAGGGACCTCAGGTTCACTTTTCGGTTTTGGAGTAGCTTTCAGCAAGCCATGGGAATGAAGCTGTCCCTCAATACTGCCTTCCATCCTCAGACTGATGGACAATCAGAAAGGACAATTCGTATACTTGAGGATATGTTTCGAGCTTGTGTCATTGACTATGGGGGCCATTGGGACGACCATCTACCCCTGATAGAGTTTGCCTACAACAACAACTACCAAGCGAGCATTGGCATGGCTCCGTATGAAGCGTATATGGGCGCCCATGCAGATCGTCGATTTATTGGGAAGAAGTGGGCGATAGAAAATTATTCGGCCCAGAGCTAGTAGAGGAGACCACATCAAAGATAGTTAAGATCAGGAGGAATATTTAGACGGCTCAGAGCAGTTAGAAGAGTTACGCGGACGCCCGGAGGAGAGATTTAGTATTTGAGAAAGGCGACCGGGTATTCCTTAAGGTCACTCCTTTTAAGGGAATTAATAGGTTCGGCAGGAGGAGAAAACTGAACCTCCGATTTAGTGGACCATTTGAAATCTTAGACATGATTGGTACCGCCGCCTACAAACTAGCACTACCTCTAGAGCTTTCCAAGATCCACAATATGTTTCATGTGTCCATGCTAAAAAAATTGTACTACGTCAGCTGCCCGATCAGCAGTCCTGGCCAACCAAGACACGCCAGGTGGCAGAGACGCTGACGCGGGAGGTCACGCAGAAGGGAACCACGTGGACGATCCGCGTGCGCGCAATCGAACGGCTGAGATTCATTCCCGCATGCACGGACGGCCTAGATCAAAAACTTGCACAGATGGCCCAGATTGCATCGTGCACGGACGGCCCAGATTGAATCGCGCGCGAACGGCCCAGATTGAATTGCGATGAACAGCCCAGATTCATTTTCTATTTAATCGCGATCGAACAGTACAGATTAAAAGCAAAGGACGACTGAGATCAAAAGCGGATGAGTATAAATAACCTCACCCGCACCCAAACTCTAACCCTAGCCGCTAGAGCCCCTCGTCGGAGAAGATAGCCCAGTTGCTGGGGAGTTGACTGCCGCCACCCGCCGCCGTACCGGAGAAATTTTCGGCCGCCAAACGAGATAAAAATTCTACTCTTTACTCAGAATTTGATTCTAAACCCACCTATGGAAAAATCAGAGCGGAAACACCGGCCAATTGGCCGAAAAATGCCGCCAAAGCCTAGCGGCGCCGCTGCAGGGTGTCTCAGTTTTTGCCTCCAATGAGGCCCTTCTCGATCCCTGTTCGATGTGATTTTTCCACCGTTGTGATCACCATTTCCTCCTCTACAGGTTGACTGGAGCAAAACACTAAACCGCGACGTGAGTCGGAGGAGCCGCTGCACCGGAGAGCCCCACCGCCGGTAAGTTTCAGTTTTCTATGTTTTTTTTGGCCCACCGAGGGTCCTAAGTGTTTTTTCTCACAAGAACTGATGCAAGTTTGGCTGAATTCGGCCGAAAACAGCCAACCCGAGGCGGATCGCCGCCGTTTGCGGCAGCGCCGTCGCCGGAGCACGGTGGAGCCACTGTGCCAGAATTCTGAAATTGGTCGAGGAGGCCCTGGGTCTTATTTTTGAGTTATTTGGGACATGTGTAGGTACTGTAAGCGCGTTTCAGTTCCCGAAAAAAAAAATTCAAGGAATCTAAGGATCGCCCGTAGGCGCAGTAAAAATATAGTTTTCGGCGTCAAATCAAGTAAGGACCCCTTACCCTATTTCCTATAATGGAATTGAAGTTCGAATAAATGATAATACTGTATTTATACAAATTAAATAGATATGCATAATTTATTACGGTTACTAATAGAGCCCGAACCGGACATATTTCTCTATCAATTTCTGTTTGATTTATTTTACAGTTTAAATGTATTATGGTATCTGTTTTATTTATTATATGATTTTGAATGCATGTATCACTGCTTACTTCACTACTGTTTGATTTTGAGAATCTAAGATATATTTGCTTTGTTGGATGCACGTTACTTGTTTATGTATTCATGTTTGAGTTGGTAACGGAGACTAAGGACAAATAGGAATGGGTTGTGATTTGATAAATAGATAAGATGACAACCTCACTAGATATCCTGGGAGATGATGGACGGAACGGGTTCATAGGAACCCTACCGTGAACATTGTCTCATACCGGACCAGGTATGAAGACTTTATTATTTTGGCGTTCATACCGGATGGGGTATGGAGACGGCCCGCTTCACCCTCATACCGGATGGGGTATTGAGGTATATTATTTTGGCACTCATATCGGACGGGGTATTGAGGTATATTATTTTGGCACTCATATCGGACGGGGTATGGGGACGGTCCTGGAATTAAGTTTGTTAAGGGGAATGGTTCACGTGTAGCGGGGAACCCTATGGATCCCTATGGATACTAATAGGCTGATAAAAATGGGTAATTGTTGTTTGATGATTTGAATATAAAAGTATGATATGTGCTATGTTACAGATTATATATGAATTAATGATATTTACAATGTCATTGTTTTCATAGGTCGTTTTTATAAATCTCACTACGGTAAGTGGACGGTAAATAATTTAATTATTGATAAATGAATTTGTTTAAATCTACTGCTCCATTGGTTGTTTTAATTTTCTACCAACTTTTACTTCTGTGACGGTGATTAGTGTGATATCCTTACTGGGGTAGTGTAACTCATTCCTTATTTAATTATTTCATATCAGGAGAACCTGGTTCTCGAGTCTGATCCACAAGAAGACGGCGAGTAGATGCTAAATACCTTATAGTTTTCTTTATTTTTCTGATTTCTTGTATTTCTTTTAGAGAACTTATTCCGTGATATTGTTTAGTACTTTTAATTTATTGTGTAAGAGATATTAACTTTAATTTTTTATTTCGATTCCGCATTCAGATTATTATATGTATTTTTTTTTTTGAATTTTTGGGACCATTACACTTCTTGTGGCGCACACTTGTTGACCTTTGATCTTGCGGCCCTCTATTTTTTGCTTTTAATTTTATTTTCTCTTTCTCTTTTTTAACGAAAGACATGGATGAAAATCTTAAACTTGTCTGCCTTCTTTAATTTCTCTTCCCAAGTATCTTTTTAATTGAATGATTAAATTATACGTACATACATATATATATATATACATATATATAAATGATTAAAAATGATACGAAGAATTACATAACGTGAGAACCAGAAAAAAAAAAAAAAAAGTAGATATTAAAAAGAAAGTTTAATTAGAGAATTTGGATTTTGTGTCCACTTTTTGGCAGAAAAGAGAGCGACAATCTGAAGGAAGATTTGGCGTAATTAGGACCGCGTTTGGCCGAAGCCCACATGTTTCCTCTCATTTATTCATAATTAAATATCATCATTAGCGACAAAAATTTTGTGAGGTTAAAACATTGTTGCCAACTACCGTCTTCATGTGGCTCAAACTAGGGCACATAAACCTTTGACTATTTAATTCATTACAAAAGTACATATTATTTTAATATTAATTCTAAAAGAAACTAATATCACTGAACAGACAGCAAATATTATTTTAATGTCAATAGTAAGTTATAAGAATAATTCTGCCATAGTCTTAGTCTGACCCAATACTAAATAAAAAAAAATTAATATATATATATATATATATATACTTTGTAAAGCAATGAATTCTCCCTCCCAACTTCACAATTCAACCATCCAATTCAACATTTGTAAAACTGAATAATAGGTGGTCATTTTATATATATATATATATATACACGTACGAAAATTGTAACCAAGAGGTTAAAAAAAAAAAAAAAAAAATCTAAGAATGATATGAGATAATGAAGTGTATTAGTTTTTAACATTATTTATTGTAATTTTGAGGTTAAGAATATAATGTAATATTTTTAAGAATATGTAAGAGGTATATGATATTTACTTAAAAGGAGATTGGATGTGAATCATTATAAAGATAGATTATAGTTTCATATTTTTTTTACTTAATTTAAAATAAATTCACATAGTTTATTCTGCAATAATTCACTACTTTTAAATTTCACAATTACATAATTTTATGATCTTGAATAATTTTACAGACTCATTTTTTGTACATAAATAATTTTTTTTAAAAAAAAATTAACTATTTTTTTAATCTCAATAAATATTTATGTGCTCAATATATATATAGATATTAATTTATTTATTACATTTAAAATTCATAATTATATTCAATTATCTTTTATTTTATTGACTTTTACATATTGTTAAATGCACGTGAGTTTCATATATGCTATTTATTAAAATACAATAATTATACTTTTTCTTTATAACTTTATAAAAAAAAATTTTTAAAAAATTTTCATCTCTCTTTTCTGACATTATTGCAACTTGATGTGCTCCATTTCTGTTTAGTTCTTACATCTAATAAATAGCCTTCTTAGTTTTCAATCACTCTAAAACATATACTTCATTTTCTCTCTCTTTTTTTTTTTGATGTTTTTTACTTGGATGCTAAAAAAAAACTTAACAAAATTAATAACAAAAATAACTATTTATAATTACTTGCATGAATCATTAAGATATTTTGATATGTGTTTTGCTTATTTCTTTTCTTTTTCTATTTCATAATACATACATACATACATACATACGTACATATGTTTTCCTGTCAAAATAATGGGGACCAAACCATACAACCACATGTAAGGAGAAGTCAATTAGATATGAACTGATTCTTAAAAGATGACAATGACAAAAAAAAATATATATATATCGTATTTTGTTATCTCTAAAAGTAAAATATTATCTTTTTATATAAATTTTAAAATTTTAATAATAGAAACTAGAGAAGCAAAAGAGATTTTGGAAGATTAAAACAAAAAGAATGAGTTCAAAAGCGAGTTATGACATAATAATTTGGCTACTCACCACACTAGATTGAACCCAACATAGTCAATTAGTACTCATAATTTTTTTACCAGGCATTTATAATTCATATGATATGATATGATATTCATTTTATAAAATAGTAACTCAAATTTAAATTTTATGTTTTATTTATTTATTTTTTTTAAAAAAATTAATAATTCTCAAATTTTATTATTATAACAGTTTTCGATAAATATAATGTATTCTATTAAAAAGATGTGCTAGAGAACTAGATTATATTTCGCCAACATGATTGATCGATAATGTTTATCATCTTTATCTTTGTTTTTTTCTTTTTGGTTTTTAACTAGATTTTGTATTCCCCAATTTAAAAGTGTATGAAAGAATGAATAGAGAAGACTGACTAAGGAATTTTTGTTTCTTTTTTTAAAAAAAAATAAAATTAAATGATGGAATTTTTACATTTTTACTAATTGAATTAATAAATTATTAACAAAATAGTCATATTTTTTATTTAAGAGAGAGCTACTTGAATACAGTCCAAAACTTTTACACACAACCAAATAAAAATTTCTGGTATAAAAATTAGTTTGAATAATTTTAATCAGTACTTTTTGTTGCGTTTAAATTTATCATGTAAATTTATGTGTAACGGACCCGGAAATTTAAAATGAAATATGTGTATTAAAAATGTCAAATGCGGAAGCGAAGTCAAAATTTCGATTAACATCCCTTACACTAAAATTAAAAACGTGCTCAAAATATAAAATATCAAACTAACTAAAAGAGAAACCCGAAAGTAAAAGCTATGAATATGACTATGGAGTCTTTAGGCGTCCATTTCGTCGTCTTCCTGCGGAACGGGCTCGGGAACAATGTCTTCCTGATCTGAAATGATTAAATAAGGAATGATCTACACTAGCCCAGTAAAGACATCACGATATCTCACCGTCACGGAGGTAAAGGTGGGTAGAAAACACAAAAAGACCAATGGAGCATAATTTACCACAAATCCTTTTATCAATAATAAAACCTATACCATCCACTTACCTCAGTGAAATTCATAAAATAATATACGAAAGCAATAACATTATCATCATCATGAAATCATATAAACTGTATAACATAATACTTATCACGACTTTTGTAATTCAATCATTACACAACATATTTTTCCTCTTTTACCAGCCTACTAGTATCCGTGGGGATCCATAGGGGTCCCGCTACCCGTGATCCTTTAACATTTACAACCTGATTCCAGGGCCGTCCCCATACCCCGTCCGGTATGGGCGCCAAAACTATAAACCTCAATACCCCGTCCGGTATGAGGGTGAAACGGGCCGTCCCCATACCCCGTCCGGTATGGGCGCCAAAACACATAGGGTCTCCATACCCCGTCCAGTATGAGAGACCACAATTACGGTAGGGTTCCCTACGGACCCGGTCCGTCCACCATCTCCCAAGATATCTAGTCAGGCTGATCACATTATACAATTATCAATTTACATAACCTTTCATTCCCCTTTTCTTCAGTCAGCATCATCAATTCACACACAAACAAGCAAAACATTAATTTATGCAAAACAAGACAACATACAGCATCGGTTTCTCAGTCATTCAACCCATAATCAATAAAACCGTAAAATATGCACACGAAATTATGAAATGAAAACATCAGACCTCATACTGCATTTAAAACTGTAAAATAGGCCAAATAACAGTTAACCGACAAACACACTAGACTCGGGCTCCATTAGCGACCTTAAGCAATTTCACACATTCGTTGGTTCAAGAAATACCGTTTTATCATTATTGAACTTTAATACCGTGATAGGAAATAGGGTGAGGGGTCCTTACTCGTTTCGGGGTCTGAATACGGCTTCACAGTGCGCTTACAGGCTGTCCTTAATTTTTTCTGAATTTTTTCCGGGGAACTGAAACGCACTACTGGTACCTGCACGTGTTCTAAAAAATCCCAAATTAGACCCAGGGCCCCTTTCGACCAATATCGCAATTCCGGCACGGCGGCTCCGCCGTGTTCGGCGGCGATTCGCCTCGGGTTGGCCGTTTTCGGCCGAATTCGGCCACACTTACATTGGTCCCTGTGATAAAACAACCCTAGGGCCCTCGAGGGGCCAAAAAATTACGAAAAACCGAAGCTTACCGGCGGCGGTGCTCTCGGGTGCGGCGGCTCTCCGGCGAAGTTCGTGTTTTGGTGATTCGGCTCCGATAAACCTGTAGAGAAAAGAATGGTGATCACGGTGATATAAAAATTGCATCAAATGGAGGCCGGGAAGGGCCTCATCGGAGGCAAAAACCGAGGAGGGGCGCGGCGGCGCCGCTGGGTTTCGGCCGTGTTTTCCGGCTGTTTGGCTAGGATTTTGGCTCCGATTTGGCCACAGGAGAATTCAACGTGGAAAAACGAGTCGGGGGTATGAAATTTACCTCGATCGGCGGTCGGAAATCTCCCCGGTGCGACGGCGGGTGGCGGCAGCCGGCTCCTCTGGCGTCTGGTTCGTCTTCTCCGGCGAGGGCAGGTGGCTAGGGTTTTTGTGGTCAAGTGTGGGGGTTCTATTTATACCCTTTTGCCTTTTGATCTCAGCCGTCCATTTTGATTTAATCTGGGCCGTCCGTGCGCGTGCGTCAGGGCCGTCCGTGCGATTGCATCTGGGCCGTCCGTGCGCACGCTTGATCTGGGTCGTCCGTGCGCGCGGGGATGCATCTGGGCAGTCCGATCGCGCGCACGAGGATCGCCAACGTGGCCCGTCCCCGAGTCGACGTGGTCTTGCCACGCGGCAGGTCCTGGTTGGCCAGGGCTGCTGACTGGGCCGCTGACGTGACTCTTTTTTTTTTAAAAAATTAAACTTAATAAATAAAATTAATAATAAAATCCCAAAAATGCCCAATTGTTTGGGCGTTACATTTTGTGTATGAATTATTGTATATAAAATACTATTAAATTAATTAGACCCGATTAAAATTAATCGGATACTGTTAATAATATATTAAGTTTTAATATATTAAATTAAAGTGTGAGTTTTTTTTGTGTGTAAAGACTATATGTATAATTTTTAATTTTGTGAGTAGTCAAATTAAAAAAAAAAAAATTGATGAATAGCTTTGCCCATAAATATACGATTACGGTCTCAAAATTACATGTAAAATTTTTTATTGAAACATCCAATAACCA
Source organism: Carica papaya (assembly GCF_000150535.2). Next base: position 129,048 of record NW_019014416.1, on the reverse strand, counting down.
GAAATAGAAAAAATAAGAGAATTTTAAAAAATTATGTACTACTTTAGAATATGTACCGCATGACGTGCAGTTTTTTTCTTTATTTTTAATTTAAATATTTTTAATTTGATATGAGTATGATAATTATTTTAGATTTAAATTCATATCAATTTTACGAAATTCCTACACTTTTAACAAATTTATGCTTTTCTCATAAAACATTTATTTATTGAAAAATAAAATGGCTTGACATTTTTAATAGAATCAACTAATTCTATATATATGAAATGTTATTGCAGATTGATTTAGTTTTTTTAAAAAATAAAATAAATATGCTAACAAGAATATTACTAAAACAAAGTAAATTTAAATTATTATTTTTTAAAAAAATTATTTATAAATCTATACTTATTTTTACTGCAATATAAGAAAAGTTACTCCTAAAATAATTAAAATTCAGCTTCAATAAAAATGAATACTACATATTTAATATTGTTTTGTAATAATTTTATTAATTATTTTTGTTTATATTAATGAAAATGTAACTTTAAATCGCGAGCTCTGCACCTTTATCAGAAGATTTTTATACTGCGTGCTGCTACCGCCTATTTATCACCTGGCAAAATCCAACAACTGTCGTCTCCGAGTATAAATAAATCTGGAGTCAAAACAAAATCAAGGAATAAAAGATGCAAAAAGGAAAAAGTCAACTTTACAGATGGCATAAAACCATAAAACAAAACATTCGAACCAGCTGCGCATCAAACCGGCAACAGGATTACAGGAAACAGCAAGGAGAAGCAGCAAAAACTTTACAAAGGCGCCGCTGGTTGCAGATACTCCTACAGAAACAACCAGCGGTTTTAGCCATGGAAACCAGTCGGTCACGTAGTATAAATATCCTCACCATCACACTCATCTCTTCACAACCGATATCGACTCAAAAGTCAAGAGAGCAGAGAAAGAAAGCGTAGCAAGAAAAATGTCAAGCACTGCAGGTCAGGTTATACGTTGCAAAGGTATATAGTTAATTTGTTGTTTATTTATCTATTCTCGTTTGGTCTGCTATTTCATTTTGCTTCATTTGCTTTCGTCTTCTCCGCTCTTCTTGTTGCAGTTTTGAATCGATCGTATACAAAGTATTTGTTTTATTATGTGTTTTACTAATCTGACATTATTACTAATCCTGATTTCCAATGCGATCATTCTGGAAATTGCCTTTCCTTTGGTCATGTGATTTTCTTGTTGCTCCTATAGACTCAATCAAAGGAGAAAGGGAATTTATTTTCATATGGTACAATTTCCCTTTTTTATCAGTAACTCTGTCTCCGTTAGATTGATAATCACTGCCATGCTAAGTTATAAGTCTATCTAAATCGGAGACTTATTTATTATAAGTATTACATTCAGTGGCTTTAGAATGAAAAAAAAAATGATAGATCAAAATGTTTTGTAAAACTTTTTGGAAATTTATTTTTTGGGAAATGGTGCCTTGTAGCTGCCGTGGCATGGGAAGCCGGTAAGCCGCTGATAATAGAAGAGGTGGAGGTGGCACCACCCCAGGCAATGGAGGTTCGTTTGAAGATCCTTTTCACCTCTTTGTGCCACACTGATGTTTACTTCTGGGAGGCAAAGGTAACCAAACTGTCTTTTCACATATTTGTAACAATTCAATCTATATTTTAACTTTTACGAGTTATTCTTTAATTGAATTGAATGGTTCATATTTCACTCTCTTTATAAGTGATTGTTTTTTGAATTTATAAAATAAGTATGAATCAGGTCGAGCTTTATTTTGTTATGTATTTTCATCAGAAGTTTTATAATTTATGTATATATGTCATATAATTAATAAAATATGTGAAAATAAAACTCTCTTCCCTTTTGAAGCATTAATAATGGTTTAATTACGGATTGCAGGGACAAGCTCCATTATTTCCTCGCATATTTGGTCATGAAGCCGGAGGGTAAGAACACTGCAGTTATCTCATTTTGATACTTAGGCCTCAAGATCGTGTAAATCTAATTAATGCTTTGTACTAATTTTGTGTTTTTAGAATTGTTGAGAGTGTGGGTGAGGGTGTAACAGACCTTGAGCCTGGGGATCATGTCCTTCCTGTGTTCACCGGGGAGTGCAAACAGTGTCGTCACTGTAAATCGGATGAGAGTAACATGTGTGATCTTCTGAGAATCAACACTGACAGAGGGGTAATGCTCAATGATGGCAAGTCAAGATTCTCCATCAATGGAAAACCCATTTACCATTTTGTTGGCACCTCAACCTTCAGCGAGTACACTGTGGTTCATGTTGGTTGTGTTGCCAAAATCAATCCTGCTGCTCCACTTGATAAAGTTTGTGTTCTCAGTTGTGGAATCTCAACAGGTTCATGAAACATCTTTCAGTTTCCTTATTTTAAAGGATCTAGTTTTCTTTTTCTGTTGTATATATAAACCTAAGTTGCTTCAATTGCAGGTCTTGGTGCCACCTTGAATGTTGCAAAGCCCCAAAAAGGGTCATCTATTGCCATTTTCGGATTGGGAGCTGTAGGCCTTGCTGTGAGTAACTTGTTTATATTTACTAAGAACAGTTTTGTTATTACTAAATGTTACTGTCTGCTGGTTCTGATATTCTAAGATTGATTCATGTTTTTGTAAATTAGGCTGCTGAAGGGGCTAGAATTGCAGGAGCTTCGAGGATAATCGGGGTTGATTTGAACTCCAAGAGATTTGAAGAAGGTGAGTGAAAGTTTCAGGCTTTAAGTTTTCAGTATGTTGAATCAGAATGTAAGATAATTCATCTTTCTTTCTTTATATAGTTTGCTTTTAGTTGTTCAATTTCTAATTTTTTATTTTCTATATTATTGTAATTACAGCCAAGAAATTTGGTGTCACTGAGTTTGTGAATCCAAAAGACTATAACAAGCCTGTTCAGGAGGTTTGTAAAATTCTGACAAATAAATCTGAAGGGAAGTGATTGTAAGTCTGTGGACTTTGTTGTTTAAAAATCTGCTCATTTGTCTTCTCAGGTGCTCGCTGAAATGACCGGAGGGGGAGTTGATCGAAGTGTGGAATGCACTGGGAATATCAATGCCATGATTTCTGCATTTGAATGTGTTCATGATGTAATCATCTTGTACTAATAAAGATGAACATGAAAGATTTTTATTCTTCATTTTACAAAAATTTAAACTGGTTTTCTGTTTGATTTCAGGGATGGGGTGTTGCTGTTCTTGTTGGTGTGCCAAACAGAGATGATGCTTTCAGGACCCATCCAATGAATCTCTTGAACGAAAGGACTCTTAAAGGAACTTTTTTTGGAAATTACAAACCGCGTACTGATCTTCCTTCGGTGGTAGAGAAATACATGACCCAGGTTTGCTCAATTCTTTACTATCTGCTAACATGAATCTTTTTATTTTATGTTTGTCATTAGAAGTTTATAATCTGAAACACTTACAAGTATGTAATGTTGATAGGAGCTTGAGGTTGAGAAATTCATAACGCATGAAGTTCCTTTCTCTGAAATCAATAAGGCCTTTGAGTATATGCTTAAAGGCGAGAGCCTTCGTTGTATAATCCGCATGGATGCTTAATCGCCAGATCAAGTTTGGCAGTTCGCAAGGTGAAGAATAAGTTCTGGTGGGATTGATAATGAAAATTTAAATTTTGATCTTAAAACTTGGGAAGAGATTGCCAAAATAGTGTTTATAGAACAGGGTGGTTAAGTGTAATTCTTCTTCTTCATTGTACATAAAAAATAAGAGAATGATTTGTAGCTTCTATGAACAAAAGTAGTTGATGTTTTGCTTTGAATATTCAATGATTCTTTCCATGGTGATCAGTACAGAAACTAATAATTTTGATGTCCTAAATTGATATATATTTATCTACAAAAATATACAAGAATTGTTTGGTTATAAAACAAATAAAACAAAAATAATCTTTTAAAATATTAAAAATGATATTCTAAAATTAGTTTATTTAAATTATTATTTCTATCTTAATTAATTTATATAATTTTATGAAAAAATATATAAATAACGAAACAAGAATAATTATTTTATGTTAAAGTCTAAGAATATGAAAAGATGAAGCTTTTTAATAGAAAATAATCTTTAAATGTAATCACCCATTTTTTTTGTTAAGAAAAAAGAGCTATTTTTCAACGGGTGCATACGTTCCTCTGATCGGCTGTTAAGGGAAGCATTTGATGAATTGATAGAGATACTGACGTCACATGTCCTCTACTATGAAATGCAATAGGTATGACGACCCTATTGAGGATGTAGATCAAGTTCTCTGTAATTGTAGCGTGGCCAAGTTAATGTGGTTGAAGATCATACCTGCTGAAGCCCAATCAACTTTCTTCAGTGGTACTATAGATGAGTGGTTCGTGCTAAACCTCAAAAATAATTGAACCTGGTGTAAGACATTTCAGGATTGGAGAGTGACCTTTGATTTTACTTGTTGGAGCTTGTGGAAACATAGAAATAAATTTGTTTTCCAAGAGAGTGAGAGCAGTATTGATAAACTTGCTAAGGATGTGTCCTTTATAACTGATTATACTTTTATGACTAATAATATGAATATATGTTTTCTTTCATGTATAGCATATAGGTTGGAAGAACTTGTAACTTGGCAAAAACCATTCAGGAGTTGATTGAAGGTGAACACTGATGGTGCTTATCATGCTGCAACTAATCTCGCCTGTTGTGGCAGACTTATTAGAGATGAGGATAGTGTTTGCCTGAGAAGCTTTAATAGAAAATTGGCAGATGCTCTGTTCTTCAAGCCGAGCTTTGGGGTACCTTCGATGGTCTTCAACTCGCTTGGAATGTTGGGTTGCGTAGTATCATTCTGAAAATGGATAGCGTTTTAGCGGTGCAGTTACTCACTAAGGAGGATTACAGTACTAATGTTCATGACGTCTTCGTTCGTGCGATCAAACACTTGCTACTACAGGATTGACATAATCGGATCTAACATGTCTATTGCGAAGGAAATAAATGTGCTGAGTGGTTGGCGAATGATGACTTCTCTCTACCGATGAGCCTCCATTCTCATGTTCAAGTGCCGAATAATCTCCAACAGCTCCTCACAGACGATATCATGAGTGTCTCTTAGCCCTGGATGTGCATGACGATTTCTTGATTTTTTTTTTTGTTTTTGCCTCTCTTTGTACCAAAAAAAAGTAGTACTATTTTACACACATAACTGATAAATTTACGCAGTAACAAACAAAAACTTAAGATGCAATCATCCCCTATATGGAATTTCAAGTCATGAGCTTTACAAAATTCTTTATATTAAATCGCTATAATATAATTAAGCTAATTTTACAAGAAAAAACTCTCACTGTCACTAAAGGTTCTTCAAAATCTTTTATCGACCTTAAACTTGCTCTTGATTTAGACTAATATGCACCGGAAGGTGTGAATTGGAGTGAGCCTCATAAACTCAGTAAGGAAAATGGCCAGTGCCCAAAGTAAAGACATGCACTTACTCAATCACACAAGATTTATAAACAAATGCATATTTTTTTAAAAAACTAATTCTCAAGCAATATGATAATAACAATATCACGAATCTCAATAATTTTCTCATTCACACATGTTCCCAAACATCACGAATATTCTAACATCACCTTCACATAAATAAAAAATTTCACAGTAATATCGTTCACTGATTTTGTAACACTTGCACTTAGATTTGTCATCAAATCACTTATCATTACACATGCCAACGTCACTTTCACTTTGTATTGTTTACTTAGCACTTTTCAATTACTCTTTCATTTTTAGTTATATTTTCATTAAGGATCACAACTACAATTTTTTTCTTTTAAAAGTTTCATCGCGTGATGCCATTTACCGGCATTAACGACGGCGCTAAGGATCCTTTTTACCATGTGGATACATCACTTATCACTTGTCACTTATGTCACTTCCGTCTAGCCGCCGTCATTGTGAGTTATACTTTTTCAGGCAAATCCACTGCGGATCCCTATCTTTTTTAGTCGTGCACCATGACTCTTCATTCTCTGGATTCACACAGCCATTGGACACGCAGAACCGGTCGTTGCATGTTGCTCGTCGCATGCCTTAGATCTGCCACATCCTCTTCTCTCTTCACGACTCTCTCTCTCTTTCTCTCATTGAACCGATTTCTCTTTCTTCTTTTTTTCTCTTTTGTAAGCAAGAATAAGAAGACTCCTCCATGCCTCGCCTTCTCCTTCTCCGGCGAGTTTTAAAGGCACACCTCATGTTCTTCTTTTTGTATAAGCGTGTTCGCCTCTGTAACTCCCTTTTTTTTTCTTTTTTTGTCATCAAAATGGCATCATTTTGATGCTCTCAAAATGATGTCGTTTTAATGCTCTCAAAACGACGTCGTTTTGACCCCTTCTCTTTTTATGTTCTTTATATCAAAAGAGCGTTGTTTTGGGGGTTTCCTAAAACTATGTTGTTTTGGCTTTTCCGGCTTCTAAGAAGCAAATGGGTTGGATTTTATTTTTGCCAGGCCGGAGTGTTATAATCTCTCCCCTTTAAAATAAATCTGGTCTTCTAAATTTGCAGTGACCAGATGGTTTGAAGACATCCTTACTCGTTTCTAAGTTTCCTCTTTAACCTAATAGTTTTGTATAATATTTTTACTAGTGAGATCTCTTTAGTTTGTAGTCAATTCTTTTCTAACTCCCATAAGTAAGGTACAGTTGCTAAGAGTGTATCTTATAAATTCAAAGTTTTTTTTTGGACGTCTACTCTAGAAAAAAAGGATGCTATCTAGGGCTACAGTGGTCCTCAAAGTTTATTAATGTTCTCCAATTTCATGTGTCTAAGTTAAATTATTGTTTTTCAACTTTTGAGAACTTAATATGTGGTTACTTGGAATATACCATATATGATATTTAATAATTGTATTAATATTGAAACATTCGCATCATTCCTAAGAACTTGGGATTTCCTAACTTCCAAATCCTAACTTGATAATTTTGTAAGGTGTTATAGTTTTCAAGACTTTTTCTCTTTTATTATGATGATTTGATATTTACGTGAATTATCCTCTAACTACATTGTATTCTTCTTCTAATGATCAAGACTAATGATTCATATATACTTATATTGATCACTATC
>NW_019014416.1:76425-87415 GCF_000150535.2 Carica papaya | reverse complement strand
TATTTTATCCGGCGAGGCCTCTGGGGGCTATGGTCAGGGTGAGGGTGTGGATGAGATTATCTATAACATTCCGCTTGTAATATGAGCCCGTCCCATCCGAGATTGGATATGGGCCGTCTGTGCACAATTTAATCTGGGCGTTCCATGCGCGTACGATATGGGCCGTCAGTTCGCGTTTTTGATCTGGGTTGTCCGTTTACGCGGAAACGGATCTCAGCTGTTTGATCGCGCGCACGCGGATCGCCCACGTGGCTCTCTTCCACGTGGCCTCCCACATCAATGTCTCTGCCACGCGGCATGTCCTGGTTGGCTGGGGCTGTTGATCGAGCTGCTAACGTGGCACAATTTTTCTAAATTGCGTTTTGACCTTCAGTTTTCAATTTTCTTTTCAAAAACACCCCCATAACCCAAATTTTCACCCTTTTTTTCCAAAATTATTTTTAATTAAATCCCTAAAATAATTTTACCCTTTTTTGTTATTATTTTTATTTTTATTTCTATTTAATTAAATTAAACTAAATTAAAACTATATATTATTACATAATAAATCATTATATTCATATAAAAATTACAAAAAATTAAAATAAAATAATACTAATAAGAATTGGGGTGTCAAAACACCGGTCAATTAGCCGAAAAATGCTGCCGAAGCCCATCGGCGCCGTCGCGAGTTTTCTCAGTTTTTGCTTCCGATGAGGCCCTTCTTGATTCTCGTTCGATGTAATTTTTACACCATTGTGACCACCGTTCCTTCCTCTACAGGTTGACCAGAGCAAAACACCAAATCGCGACTCGAGCCGGAGGAGTCGTCGGTAAGTTTTGATTTTCGGTATTTTTTTGACCCACTGAGGGCCCTAGGGGTGTTTTCTCACAGGAACCAATGCAAGTTTGGCCGAATACGGCGAAAAACGGCCAACCCAAGGTGGATCGCCACTGCAAGCGGCGGTGCCATCGCTGGAGAACGGCAGAGCCGCCGTGTCGGAATCCCAAAATTGGCCGAATAGGCCTTGGGTGTGATTTTTGAGTTATTTGGGACATGTGTAGGTACCGTAAGCGCGTTTCAGTTCCCGAAAAAAGAATTAGAGAACCTAGGGACTGCCCGTAGGTGCAGTGAAAATCCAGCATTCGGCTTCAAATCAGGTAATAACCCCTCACCCAATTTCCTATCACAGGGGTTAAAGTCTAATAAATGATAAAAACTATATTTGTATGAATTAAATAGATATACATAATTATTACGGTTGCTAATAGAGCCCAAACCGGACATATTTCTCTGTCAGTTCCTGTTTGATTTATTTTATAGTTTAAATGCAGTATGGTATCTGATTTATTTATTCTATGGTTTTGAATGCATGAATCACTGTTTACTTCATTATGCCTTTATTTTGTGAATTCGATGATATGCTTGTCTTGTTGGATGCTCGTTACTTGTTTAAGTATTCATGTTTATGTGAAAAATGGAAAACTAAGGAAAAAATAGAAAAGGTATGTGAATTGATAAATGGATAAATTGACAGTCTCACTAGATATCCTAGGAGATAGTGGACGGATCGAGTCCATAGGGAACCCTACCGAGAACGTTATCTCATACCAGACAGGGTATGGAGACTTTCAATATTTTGGCGCTCATACCGGACGGGGTATGCGGACGACCCGCTTTACCCTCATACCGGATGGGGTATTGAGATTTTATTATTTGGCACCCATGCCGGACGGGGTATGGGGACGACCTTGAGAATTAAGTTTGTTAAAAGAATGGTTCACGTGTAGCGGGGACCCCTATGGATCCCCACGGATACTGGTAGGCTGATAAAAATGGGCAACTGTTGTTTGATGATTGAAATATAAAAGTATGACATGTACTATGTTACAGATTATGTATGAACTTATGATATCTATGATGTTATTGTTTTCATGGGTCGTTTTTATAAATCCCACTGAGGTAAGTGGACGGTAAATGGTTTGATTATTGATAAATAAATTTACTTGAAACTTGTGCTCTATTGATTATTTTTGGTTTTCTACCAACCTTTATTTCTGTGACAGTGATATAGTGTGATGTCTTTACTGGGCTAGTGTAGCTCATTCCTTACTTAACTATTTTAGATCAGGAGGGCTTGCTTCCCGAGCCCGATCTACAAGAAGACGGCGAGTAGATACCTAGATGTTTATTAATTTCTTTTAAAGTCTTTCATTTCCAGTATTTTCCTTTAGATGACTTATTTTCGGTATTGTTAGTACGTTTAAGTTATTGTATAAAGGATATTAACCAGAACCTTTTATTTCGCTTCCGCACTTATATTCTTTATATACATTTCCTTTTTAAATTTCCGGGGTCGTTACAGTTGGTATCAGAGCCGCATTCCTCGAACTCATCCCTTACACAATGATACTTAGAGAAACACCAAACCAATGAATCATTGCTAAACCATTCCTTGTGAAATGCAAGTGCAGAGAGATGGGAAGAAGAAGACCCCCACTAAATCGAACAGCTCGGGATGGTTCGCTTCGGGAGGACGTTGACAGAATATTTGAGATGCTGGAGAGGCTCATTGCTGCCCAGCATGGTCGAGAGGAGAGAAGGGAACTACCCAACCCTCCCCCACTACCACAAGTTGAGCCACCACTGCAGCAAGAGAATTCTAAAACAACCCTGGTACGAGTCTGCTCCTCCACAGTACCACCCGGTGCCACCACCATAGTATAATTCGGTGCCCCAGCTGCAGTACTGCCCAGCACCGCCACAGTATAATTCGGTGCCCCCACCATACAAGCTAGTACCACCACAAGGCCCTCTAGTTTATCCACAGCCTGGCCCAGTACCTCTTCCACGGGACCCAGCTCCTTCCATGATTGACCCAGGCTACGTAGAGAGGTACAGGAGACTAAACCCATCCACTTTTGCAGGAGAATCCTCCTTTGAAGATGCCGAGTATTGGTTGGCGGAGACAGAGAAGGCTTTCAATACCTTAGGAGTGGCTTCCGAGCAGAGGGTCACACTTGCTACCTACATGCTGGTGGGAGAAGTAGATCGTTGGAGGGAACTCAAGTAGACCACCCTACCTGTTCCAGTTACTTGGGAACAGTTCTTAGTAGCCTTCCATGTAGAGTACCTCCTAGAGCACATCCGACATCTTAAAGAGATGGAGTTTGTTCAGTTGGTTCAGGGGAACATGATGGTGTCAGAATATGTCCATAAGTTCCTGGAGTTGGGCCGATATTCCCCTGAGATATTGATGGACGAGGGCAAGAAGGCTAGGATGTTCCAGTGGGGCCTCCGCTTAGAGATCAAACAGCACCTATTTGTAATGGAGCTCAAGACATACTCAGCCGTTCTGGCCAAGGCACAGTTAGTGGAGAGGAGACTCCACACCTTCCCTCAGTCAGCAGGGAACCACAGACCCTCAGCTCCACTCCGCAGACCAGCACCTACTGTGCTTGTCCAACATAACAAGAGGCCCAGACCGGTGATACAGGCTCCCCCTCAGGCTCCGGTGGTAGGGTGTGGTAAGATCTGTCAGCATTGCGGCAGAGATCACGGGGACCGACCATGTTACCGCCTCAACAATACTTGTCGTATATGTGGTAGTGCCCAACACTATGCGAGAGAGTGCTCAAGTAACCAGAACCAGGAAAGACCTCCTATCCAGGGTAGGGTTTACAATCTCACCCAACAGGATGCCAATGCTGACCTGGACGTAGTACAGGGTATGTACACTATCTGTAACTATTTTGCTCATATTTTGTTTGATACTGGTGCATCGCATTCATTTGTTTCACCTGTTTTTGCATCCAAATTTAATGTATTGTTTGATAAACTTGATTTGATGTTAATTGTATCTACTGCTGTGAGTGCAATATTACTAGGAGAAGTTATATACAAGACTTGTGCCGTAGAGATAGTAAATAGGAAACTGAGTGTAGACCTGATAGAATTAGATACAAGGAATTTTGATGTAATTTTAGGGATGAATTGGCTAGCGGCGTATCACGCCACCATAGATTGTTTTAGCAAAAAAGGTTGTATTCAATCCTTCAAATGAGGAGCCATTTACAAATGAATAAAATCATTTAGTACTTATTACTTAATGGCAATTTTCTTACTTGTCGAGTGCCTTAACCTTGTTATTTTCTCTAACTAGGCAAATCCAAGAAAAAGAATTACATTCAAGAGATCCCGGTAGATTGAGACTTTTCAGATGTATTTCTAGATGAGCTGCCCGGACTACCAGTAGACAGGGAAGTCGAGTTCACCATAGACCTACAGCCTGACACCTAACCTATTTCGGTTGCTCCTTACCACATGAGTCGCGTTAAGATGGAGGAGCTGAGGAAGCAGATCATTAAATTGCGAGACAGTGGTTTTATCAGACACAATGTGTCCCTTTGGGGTGCCGGAGTCACTTTTTCCAGGAAGGGAGATGGAACGTTGAGGCTATGTATTGATTACAGAGGATTGAACAGGGTCACAATCAAGAACAAGTATCCCCTTCCCATAATTGATGACCTCTTTGATCAGTTGTAGGATGCACATGTCTTCTCCAAAATAGACCTGTGATCAGGTTACCATAAGGTGAAAATAAGAACAGAAGACATCCCCAGGACGGCCTTTCGAAGCAGGTATGGACACTATGAGTTCCTGGTCATGCCATTTGGGCTAACCAACGCCCCAGCCATCTTCATGGATATGATGAATAGGGTCTTCAGAGAATTCCTAGATCAATTTGTTATCGTATTCATCGATGACATCCTTGTCTACTCAAAGAGCAGAGAAGAACATGCTCACCATCTAGCCCAGGTTTTGCAGGTTCTCAAAAGAAAGAAATTGTATGCAAAGTTGAGTAAATGTGGATTCTGGCTTAAGCAGACCGCCTTCCTAGGGCACATCATATCAAAGGATGGAGTATCAGTGAATCCTAAAAAGGTTGAAGCGGTGCTCGGCTGGGAGAAATTAACATCAGTTAAAGAAATTCGTAGCTTTCTAGGAATGGCAGGCTATTACCGTAGGTTCGTCGAAGGATTTTCTAGCCTAGCGGCTCCCCTAACCCGACTCACAAAGAACAATGCCAAGTTTGAGTGGAATGAGGATTGTGAAAGAAGTTTTTCAAAACTGAAGAAGCACCTGACTACTGCACCTATGCTGGCCTTACCGAGTGGATCGGGGGGATATACGGTTTACAGTGATACCTCCTATCTAGGCCTGGGTTGTGTCCTAATGCAGCATGGGAAGGTCATAGCTAATGGGTCTAGACAGTTAAAGAGCCATGAAAAAAATTATCCCACCCATGACTTAGAGCTTGCCGCAATCATACACGCCTTGAAGACCTGTCGTCATTATTTATACGGAGAGACCTTTCAAATCTATACCGATCATAAAAGTTTGAAACATATATTCATTCAGAAGGATCTCAACATGTGTTAGAGAAGGTGGATAGAACTTCTTAAAGACTATGATTGTGATATCTTGTACCACTCGGGTAAGGGCAACGTGGTAGCCGATGCATTCAGTAGGAAAAGTGCAGGTATCTTAGCCTATTTGATGGTCTTAGAATGCATGCCAATTGGGGCTACATAACAGGTTCAACTTCAGGACTTAAGGAGAGCCACATGTTTGAGCCATTTGACCGTCCAGCCTAAGCTGATCCAGAGAATAAGTGAAACTCAGTCAGCTGATCCCGCCATAGTAGCCCTCAAGAACAATGTAGAACATGGAGTTAGTTCAGAATTTTGAGTCTCTACTGATGGGTTACTCCGATTTCAGGACAGGGTGTACATTCCGAATAACAGTGAGTTAAAGAGAGACATTATGACTGAGCCTCATAGCTCAAAGTTTTCCATGCATCCTGAAAGTACCAAAATGTACCAAAGCATGTGACCCCGATTTTGGTGGAATGGGATGAAAAGGGACATAGTTGACTTTGTGTCTAAGTGCTTGATATGTCAGCAGGTCAAGGTAGAGCATCAGCGCCCAGGCGGGTTACTTCAGCCTTTACCGATTCCGGATTGGAAGTGGGAACATATCGCCATGGACTTCGTGACAGGGTTACCTAAGGCACACGCAGGACATGACGTCATTTGGGTAATTGTTGACCGGCTTACCAAGTCTTTCCTCTTCTTAGCCATTAGAATGACCGATCCCTTGAACAAGTTGGCAAGAATGTATATCCAAAAAATAGTCAGATTACATGGAGTTTCAGTGACAGTGGTGTCCGACAGGGACCTGTTCACTTCTCAATTTTGGAGTAGCTTTCAGCAAGTCATGGGAACGAAGCTGTCCCTCAGTACTCCCTTCCACCCTCATACTGATGGACAATCAGAAAGGACAATCCGTACGCTTGAAGATATGCTTCGAGCTTGTGTCCTTGACTCTGGGGGCCATTGGGATGACCATCTGCCCCTAATAGAATTTGCCTACAACAACAGCTACCAAGCGAACATTGGTATGGCTCCGTATGAGGCGTTATATGGGCATCTATGCAGATTGCCGATTTGTTGGGAAGAAGTGGGCGATAGAAAATTGTTCGGCCTGGAACTAATAGAGGAGACCACATCCAAGATAGTTAAGATAAGAAGGAACATTCAGACGGCTCAGAGCAGGCAGAAGAGTTACGCAAACACCCAGAGGAGAGATTTAGCATTTGAGAAAGGCAACCGGGTGTTCCTTAAGGTCACCCATTTTAAGAGAATTAGTAGGTTCGGCAGGAGGAAAAAACTGAACTCCCGATTTATTGAACCATTTGAAGTCTTAGACAGGATCGGTACTGCGACCTACAGACTAGCACTGCCTCCAGAGCTCTCCAAGGTCCACAATGTATTCAATGTATCCATGCTACGTAAGTACAACCCAGACCCCTCTCATGTCTTGACTCATGAACTGCTTCCACTCTTGGATGACTTATCTTATGAGGAAGTATCAGTTGGTATTACGGACTGAAAGAGCAGATTACTCCGCAACCGGAAAATATCCTTAGTAAAGGTCGTGTGGCAGAACCACACGCCAAGGGAGGCCACATGGAGCTAGAATCAGACTTTAGGGCCCAGTACCCCCATTTGTTCGATCAAGAGTAAGAGACAAATTTGAGGGACCAAATTTCTTTAAGGGAGAGAGAGTTGTAACACCCCAATTCTTATTATTATTATTAGTATTATTTTATTTTAATTTTTTGTAATTTTTATATGAATATAATGATTTATTATGTAATAATATATAGTTTTAATTTAGTTTAATTTAATTAAATAGAAATAAAAATAATAAAAATTGGGGTGTTACAGGTAATTTATTTGAATTTTTTTGTATTTATTTTGGAGAATATTTGATATATATCTTATAGAATTTTATTTGTTAAGAACTCTGCTAGTCTCTCGATAAATAAGTTTGCTAATCTATTGGTGATGTACTCTCATATTATATTTTGAAATTCTTTCTTACCGGTCTTGCCCGTGGATGTAGGCACACTGTCGAATCATGTAAAATACTTGTGTTCTTTTCTTTCTGTTTTTACCTTGGTGTGATTGTGCATGCTTCAGGGATTAATTTTTCCAACAAGTGGTATCAAAGCTCGGGTTTCAGCTAGGTTAGAGAGAGAAAACAAGTCACTCAGTGAAAAAAAATTAAATTAAATATGATTTTTTTTTTGTTACCTGAAGAAGGTGAACCATGCAGAGAGGCCGAGATGATGGACGACACGACTTGAATGGACGAAATGGTCCGTGGTCAGATCCATTTGACTAGATCGACAGGGGAGAAAGCTGGGTTGTGCGAGTGGCGACCGGTAAAATCAGACCTGAAATGGAGAAGCTCAGATGCGCGGCGACTCACACGAAGAAAACTGACATGCTCAAAGATGAGGGCCAGAGAAGAGAAACCGAAGGCAGATTCGCGATGTCTAGCCTGGTCTGTGCATGAAACTAGGGCCTGATAAGGAGAGCGCACATTGGAGAAGACAAACCAGTACGAGGGCATCCAGTTCATTCGAGGCCTATTTTGCTGCGTTCCCGACAATGTTTTGATGTGTTTTCATTAGATCCGTGCGAATTTGTAGAGCTGCACATTTCTGTCTTTTGGTGTTTTCCAGCGGTTGCAAGAGGCGGCCGGCAGTCACACGTGACATCTCCGATAGTTGCACGTGTGTCAGTGCGTAGAGGTCCGTGTTATGTTTTGGTGGTTGTGTTTGGTGGTTTTCTGTGTAGTGGTGACTCTTTGTGAGTGTTTTTTCTTTCTTATGGTATTTTTTTCTCTCTATTTAGTTTTTTTGGTGCACAATCCAGGGATTCGGGATGACATTTATAAAGTATAAGATAAAAAAGTTTGATGGTGGTACGAATTTTAATTTGTGGAAGATTAAAATGAGATCGTCTCTGGAACTACAAGGTTTATGAGGGCAATGGAAGAAAGATATCATGAGGGTATAAGAGAGTCGAAAAAGGCAATTATGCATGATAAAATCTTTTGCGAGAGATTGCTGAAGAAATTTCAGCTTCAACTGCGTGGAAGAAACTGGAAGATTTGTACTCCGTAAAATCACTGACGAACCGCCTTTATCTGAAGAAAAGGCTATATAATTTCAGAATGAATGAAGCTATGCCCATTAAACAACACCTTAATGAGTTTAATTCTTTAATTATGGACCTGAATAAGATAAATATTAAGATTAAAAATGAAGATCAGACATTAATTGTTCTGTGTTTATTACCATCTTCTTATAAAACTTTTGTTGATACTCTATTGTATAGGAAAACTAGTGTTTCACTAGATGATGTTAGCAACGTACTAAAATCGAAAGAGTTACAAAAGAACTTTACTGAATATAGAACAAAAGGAGAATGTTTGGTAAGTAGGGGAAATACACAGAGAAAGGGAAAATCAAAATCTATAGGTAAAAATGAAAACTATTTTGAGTGTAGGGAGAAAGGCTACTTTAGGAGAGATTGTCCTATGCTGAAGAGAGGAAAGGAGTAGGAGAGTTCTGCTAATATAGTTGACAGAGATAATTCTAATGATAGTGATAATAGTAGTATTGAGGTACTTCTATCTGTGAATTCGAATTATAGAAAGAACTCCTGGATTCTTGATTTTGGTGCTATATTCCACATGTATCCACATAGACATTGATTTGCTACTTACAAGCGGATGAGTGGTACCATGTATATAGGAGATGATAGTTCGTTATCTATACCTGAGATTGGTAATATCATATTAAGAATGTTTGATGGTATCATCAGGACTATTGAGTGTTGGCATGTTCCTCAGATAAAGAGGAATCTGATTTCTCTCTCTATATTGGCGACTCAGGGTTGCAAATATCATGTAGAGAATGGTACTCTTAAAGTGTGTAAAAGCTTTGAGGTACTCATGAAAAGTAGTTTAGAATCTAGATTGCCTGTTCTTTAGGAAAATGTAGTTTCAGGGGAAGCTGTTGTAGCATCAGGGAGTAGTAATCAGAATTAGTGGTGGCATCTATGTTTGGGTCATATGAGTGACAAGGGGTTATCTGTTTTGAGCAGAAAAAGTTTGTCGAATGGGTATAAAAAAGGAGTTTTGGGTTTCTGTGAACACTGTATGTTTGACAAGCAGACCAGAGTGAAGTTCAACAAAAGGCAATGCACAAGACCAGAGTTAAGTTGCATTATATTCATTCTAACTTATGGGGTCCATATAGAGTTTCCTCCAAGAGTGGTGCCAGGTACTTTATAACATTGATTGATGATTACTCTAGAAAGGTATGCGTGTATTTTCTAAAATCCAAGGAAGAGGCATTTTCAATATTTGTCATATAGAAGACCATGATTGAGAAGCAAACAGAAAGGAAGATCAAGTGTTTTAGGATTGACAATGAGTTAGAAGTTTGCAATAATGAGTTTGATGATTTCTACAGTACGAAAGGTATAGTGAGATACCACACTTGTGTTGGGACACCACAAAAGAATGGTATTGCAAAATGTATGAATAGAACGCTTTGTGATAGGGCACGAAGCACGTTGTCTCATTCAGGTTTGGGACAGGAATTTTAGGTGGAAGCTGTGAATACTGTTAGTTTCTTAGTTAATAGATCTCCATCCACAACTATTGAGAGTAAGACTCTTTTTGAGATATGGTTTGGGTCACATGCTGATTACTCTTAATTGAGAGTGTTTGGTTGTCCTACTTATGCTCATATTAGGAATGATAAGCTTGAGCCGAAGGCAAAGAAGTGCATATTTCTAGGGTATGCATTTGGAGTGAAAGGTTATAGATTATGGTGTAGTGATCCCAAGTCTCCAGAGTTGATCATCAACAGAGATGTGACATTTAATGAGTTTGCTTCATTAGACAATTAGAAGAGAAAGACAATAGTAGAATCAAATCACAGTGTCAGAGAACAAACAAAGTTAGAAGTTCAGTCCAATAGTCCAAAGAATGAAGTGCATGATCTAAATCAAGAAGGTGATAGTGCACCTAATCAACAAAAACCATATAGTATTGCAACAGGCAGTGAGAGAAGACAGATTAGACGACCACATGGGTATGAGAATCTAGTTGCATATAACTTATCAGTTGCAGGACTAGTTGATTTATAGGAACTAGGGAGTTCAGAAGCTGATCATATGATTGGTCTTGTGTGTGAAGAACTTGATGGTAAATGTCGCTTTGTTCAGGGATCAGATAACAAGTTTAAGTGCAGTCTAAACTTGGCTAGAGTATGTGATACTCAATAGCGCCCAGTTGGGGCATGTTAACAAGATAATGCAACAAGATGGTTAGCTCCATTGATGATAGAGAAAATTCAAGCCAATGTATAACATCTACCTAAAGAAAACAAAAGAAATGTAAATAAATAAAATAAATAAAATTTGAAGTTTGGATGTAAATGAAAGAAATTTTCAAATTTTGGGATTTTTAATTAATTTCAGAGATCTAATGAAAGTGGGTAGGAAAAAAGGGAGCAAAAACATAAATAATGAGAAGTGGAGAGGGCAAAGAAATCAGAGATGACGCTCAGATCGGATGCTT